>BOSO01008526.1:44495-94309 GCA_018403395.1 Gorsachius goisagi
GTGGGGGGGAAGGGGGGGGGGGGCGGTGGGGGAAGGCTCTGGCAGTTTCTAGAATCTTTCCTGCTTCCCACGGCAGCCTGCAGGGGGCGCTGCGCGGCGGCGCGCGGGGCGGCTGCTCGCGCCCGCGGGCTCTCCTCCCAGGCGCGTGCCGGGGGCCGGCCCGGCCGGGGGGGCTGGGGCCCCGTCCCATGGCCGAGCGCTTTGTCTTCTCGCTTTCTACCTGGCTGGCGGTGCGGTTACGGATGGCGGCGTTGCGCTTGGTCCGCGGTCGTTCCGCAGCCGCTGAAGTGAGGCCGCGGTTGCAGAGAGGTTTTTCCTTTTTGAGTTGGAACTTGTCGTTCCGGAGCTGTGTCTCGTGCAGAGGATGTGCTTACCTGGGCAGCAGGCGGCCGGTCAGGTTCGGGTAATCGATCTGTGTAGGACGGTAACGGGTTCGGCTGGCCCGTATTAGTACATCAGTTGCAGTCGTGGGTAGTAATTGTATCTGAAGATACTAGTTGTATGGGCCAACGTGAGGTGGATGGGAGAGAAGGAAAGTGCTCCAAGTAGAGACTCTACTGTGAGGCTCGATTACAGAGTAATGCGACTCACCTCTTAAATCCCAGGCGAAGTTCTCAGTTGCATTTCTCTTTTTTTGTAATGGGTGCTTGGTCTGTGACAAGGGGAAGTAAGGGGTCATACGTTAATTTGTAAATTAATGGAGGAGTGAGAAAAAGTTGTGTTAGCCTAAATAGTGGAAACCAAAGTGAATGTAAAAGCAAGTCTGTAGTTAGAATCTCTTATGTAGTTTCTGCATTCCTTAAAATACTTGAAATGTTACTGGTAGGAAATGGGGGGGGGGGCGTCTATGCTGAAATACTTTTATCTTGAAACGCCATTGTTGCTGCTGCCTGTAGAAGTGTATGTGCACCAAGCTGTTGGAATGGGATTTCAACTCCCTCTCTCTTCACAGATGCCGGAAGCTGTGCAAACCCAGGACCAACCAATGGAGGAGGAGGTGGAGACCTTTGCCTTCCAGGCTGAGATTGCTCAGTTGATGTCTCTGATCATCAACACTTTCTACTCCAATAAGGAAATCTTTCTGAGGGAGCTGATTTCCAATTCATCAGATGTAAGTACCTTGACTCTAAACTGATTCATGTCAATAAGACGACTGAAATTTTTAGGAATAGTCAGGGAATGTCAAAGCCTGCCTCTTCTCTTACAGGCTCTGGACAAGATAAGATATGAGAGCTTGACTGACCCAAGCAAGCTGGATTCTGGAAAAGACCTGAAAATTAACCTGATTCCAAACAAGCATGATCGCACTCTGACCATTGTGGATACAGGCATAGGGATGACCAAAGCTGACCTGGTCAACAACCTTGGTACTATTGCCAAGTCTGGTACCAAGGCTTTCATGGAAGCACTGCAGGCAGGGGCTGATATATCCATGATTGGTCAGTTCGGTGTTGGTTTCTACTCTGCCTACCTGGTTGCAGAAAAAGTGACAGTGATCACCAAGCACAACGATGATGAGCAGTATGCTTGGGAGTCATCAGCTGGAGGCTCTTTCACTGTCAGACTTGATAATGGTAAGTAGTAAATGTTTCTGCTCAAGTAGGCGTTTTGATGACTTCTGGCATTTGGTCTGTGCATTGGGGAAAAAAAAAAAGCAACCAATAAACCAGGTAGTACTGGTCATCTGTCAGGTCGAGCACAGGCACAGCTGTTGTGTTAGCATCCCACTTTGAGTAACTTGGTACATAAGGGAATGCCTGAAGTAAATGGTGCATTATCATGGAGACTAAGCTTTCAAAACTTATACATGGAAATAGTTCTGTAGAGTCCTGCAACAAGTCTATATACAGAAACTTGGAAGATGACATGTGAACAGACAAATTAGTGAAAAACTTATTTGAAAAGCAAGCTCAAGGAAGGGTCTGTAAGGCTGTTTCTGTACACAGATGCCTACATTTTCCTAGTGGCAGAGAAATTACTGATGCAGGAGTGCCTTTTTAAAGAAAGCATGTTTTAGAATTAGCCAAAGCCTGGTCTGCTCCTGCACAAGTAAAACTTGTAAACTTCTATTCTAGGTGAGCCTCTGGGTCGTGGAACAAAAGTTATCCTGCATCTTAAGGAAGATCAAACTGAATACCTGGAAGAACGGCGAATTAAGGAAATTGTGAAGAAGCATTCTCAGTTCATCGGCTATCCTATTACACTCTTTGTATGTACCTTGCTGAAATACTAAGTAATTTTAAGTCTTGTCACCTTAAAGAAAAGATTTTTGAAATTTAAGAATGAGCAGACCGTGTATATTTTATTAAAATCATTACTTAAAGGCTTCTCAATTCAACTAATGATCTCTGTTGTAGGTGGAGAAGGAACGTGATAAGGAGGTGAGCGATGATGAGGCTGAGGAAAAGGAAGAGGAAAAAGAAGAGAAGGAGGAAAAGACAGAAGATAAGCCAGAGATTGAGGATGTCGGTTCTGATGAAGAAGAAGAAAAGAAGGATGGAGATAAGAAGAAGAAAAAGAAGATTAAGGAGAAGTACATTGATCAGGAAGAGCTCAACAAGACCAAGCCCATTTGGACCAGGAATCCAGATGACATTACCAATGAGGAATATGGGGAATTCTACAAGAGTCTAACTAATGACTGGGAAGACCACTTAGCTGTCAAAGTAAGTTGTTGTCCTTGGCACACTTGGTTTTGGTGCTCAAACTGGAAGCTTGCTGACCATGCTACTGAACTGATCAGTTGCCTCTGATCTTGCTGTTACAGGTAGCTTTGTATCTGGAGGAGTACTGTTTTTTTAGAACACATCCACTATGTGAGGGTGACACTTCCTGCTACGATTACTTTGGCTACTGTTAAGGCTGTGTTTACAACCTTAATCAAATCCATAATTCAGTTTATTGTAAATAGAAGTAATTGCAGATTCCCGGTCCATAGCTTAGTTATTACCAAATGTTGTGGGAAAAATTTAGATTTTAAGTAAATGTAAATTTAAATCTTTGAGTTTGTAGCTTGGTTCTGAAAAGGCCTAAAGCCTAAGGGGGATGGGTAAGTGAGATGTAATGGTCCTTCTTGCACATTTGTAGTGGGAAGTGGTGTAAGAATACACGCGCTTCCTGAAGCCCATTATATAATATAGGGGACTAAACATGTCTTCTGAATTCGTCTGCTTGCTTGGTAACAACTGAACAGAACTTTGATATGTCTGCCTGGAGAACGTGCTTGTTACTGACCAATGTCTTGACTACTGTGAATTTTTTCCTAAGCTCTCAGGTGGTTGCTGTTTGCGTTCTGCATTCAAAGAGCTGTTGAAGGGTTACTAAAGTGAGAGCTGTACAAAGTGATTAAAATGATTGTCTTGCTTCCTCACAGCACTTCTCTGTGGAAGGGCAGTTGGAATTCAGAGCTCTCCTCTTTGTCCCGCGGCGTGCACCCTTTGATCTGTTTGAAAACAGGAAGAAGAAGAACAACATCAAGCTGTATGTACGCAGAGTTTTCATCATGGACAACTGTGAGGAACTGATCCCTGAATATCTGAGTAAGTATATTTTTGAGGAAAGCGTTTCCCAAAATAAAAGAGAAGCTGCTTAGCAACTTTGTAGTTTCCCTTTGTGTTTAAGGAAATCTGTGGGAGGGAGGGAAGACTGAGCCCTAAACAGAGCTGATCAGCGAGTATGTGAGCAGTTGAAGAAAGTACTGCTTAGTTTGTGTTGTCTAGAATTCTGTAGAAACCAATTCATAATTTTGAAAGGGCAAAGCCACCTAGGTGGTGGATGGTAATCTTGATTCTCTGACACTCTGACACGTGGAAAACAAATTCTCCCTATTGTCTTCCAGATTTCATGAGAGGTGTGGTAGACTCTGAGGATTTACCTCTGAATATTTCTCGTGAAATGCTGCAGCAAAGCAAGATCCTGAAAGTGATCCGGAAGAACCTAGTGAAGAAGTGCTTAGAACTCTTTACTGAGCTGGCTGAAGACAAGGAGAACTACAAAAAGTTCTATGAGCAATTCTCCAAGAACATCAAGGTTGGTAGTCTTCCTGTTTATAGTATTGACTGTAGAAGCTACAGATTTTTTTTGGCTAGGCCTGAAATACTGAACTACCACAGTTCAGTGTTTATCTGAAAGAATAATTTAATAGTTTATTTTCTTGCACTTCGTAGCTTGGTATACATGAAGACTCCCAGAACCGCAAGAAGCTGTCAGAATTACTGAGGTATTATACATCTGCATCCGGTGATGAAATGGTTTCTCTGAAGGACTACTGCACTCGTATGAAGGAGAACCAGAAGCACGTCTACTACATTACTGGTGAGTTAGTAACAGAAATAGCCTGTAAATGCAGGTACACATGTAGGGCTATTTTTGGGGGGGTTAGAAAATGAAAAATAATTATGGCAATTCTCTTGGTGGATCTAGAAAGAAACAAACTTGGGGTTTAAGTGAAAAATATCTTGCAGCAACAACGTGTAATTCATTCTGGAAAAAGAGTTACCTTTTCAGTCTCTGGCTAAGTTGTGCTGCTCACCAAGACCTCAGTTGAGGTGTCAGTTGAGTATGTGATGGAGAAACCTTAGCATGTGAATCTTTTCAGTACTATAGTATTTCTGAAATCAGTGGGTGCTGCACAGTGCTAAAACAATGTCAAGTAAAATTGTAGTTCCTTAATATGGTACTATGCCCATGAGGACAGTAGAACTTAGCTACAGGTAATTACCTTCTCCATCTTGCAAACTTGCTGGGAGTGAGTGCTGCTTACCATGTTCCCTGTTGTTAGCACTGAAGCAGTCAGTTCAATATCTGCTGTCCTTGGGAACTGTGCCACTTGAGCAACCGTTTTATTATAGTTCATTTTCAGTTAGGACCTTGCTCTTGAAATACAACGTTCAGTGTTGCTGCTGCCACCTTGAAGGTGTGGGAGAATCCAGTTTGAGGTTGTAAAGTGCCCCTTGCACAGTTAGCTTACCCACCATTTTTTTTTTTTTCCCCCCCTGTAAGCCCAGAAAAGTGTGCCTTGTGCCTCAAACTTCAGGGTAGCTTTGTGTTCTGGCTTTGGCTAATAAATTTGGCCAGGAGTATCTGAAATTTCAAGCCCTTAATGCTCAAAAGTTTAATTCACTATTTGGGCATCCGATATTAAGATTTAAGGACTTCTCAGTTTTCCTCCTTGGGGGGGAGGAATGGGAAACATTTCTTGCCTGGCATTTCAGGAAATGGAAATTGACTTTCAGGATCAGTGAGGTGTTACAAGCTGTGGTGTCACTTGAAAGGGTTGAGTTTCTTCAGGCCAGCCTAATCTTTGCAGTAGCTTGTTGTACCTGTTCTGTACCCCTTTTTTTTTTCTCCCCTGGTATGGACATCAAGCATTACTGGGAATGTAGCATTGGCTCTTCCAGAAAATAAACAAGCTTCCACCGTCTAGTGCTGAGCCTCAAACCACAACTGTGGCGTTCTTCTTGCAGGTGAAACAAAAGATCAGGTGGCCAACTCTGCTTTTGTGGAGCGTCTTCGCAAACATGGCCTGGAAGTGATCTACATGATTGAGCCTATTGATGAATACTGTGTGCAGCAGCTGAAGGAATTTGAAGGCAAGACCCTGGTTTCTGTAACAAAGGAGGGTTTGGAGCTTCCAGAAGATGAGGAAGAGAAAAAGAAACAGGAGGAGAAGAAAGCCAAGTTTGAAAACCTTTGCAAAATAATGAAAGACATCCTTGAAAAGAAAGTAGAAAAGGTAATTAGCAGTGCTTGGTTTGTCTACATGTAACAAGTAGTTCAGTGATCTGAAATGAAGTTGCTGCAGAGAAGGCTCAGATAGCAACATCTGCTATACAATTGCCTCTCTCTCTGCAAGATAGATAGAAGGTGTTGCTAAGTGGTTCTGTTCAACGTATGCAAATTCTGCATCTCCAGTCTTGGGTCTTCCATGACATGCAGCAGCATTGGACTGGGGTTGATGGTTGGACTTGATCTTAAAGGTCTTTCCCAACCTAAATGATTTTACGAGTCTGTGAAATTAGTGGGAATAGTAAATCAAGTGTAAGTGATGAAATGTTAGATTCCAAACTTTTGCTTTATATTCACTTCTCCAGGTTGTTGTGTCCAATCGTTTAGTTACTTCTCCGTGCTGTATTGTAACAAGTACATACGGCTGGACTGCCAATATGGAGAGGATCATGAAAGCGCAGGCATTGAGAGACAACTCCACAATGGGATACATGGCAGCAAAGAAACACCTGGAGATTAATCCTGATCATTCCATCATTGAAACACTGAGGCAGAAGGCAGAGGCTGATAAGAATGACAAGTCTGTGAAGGACCTTGTCATCTTGCTGTATGAGACAGCACTCCTGTCCTCTGGCTTCAGTTTAGAAGATCCTCAGACACATGCCAACCGCATCTATAGGATGATCAAACTTGGCCTGGGTGAGTTAGGAATCTGTCCTGTCTCCAATAAACTCTGGGTGTGGTTGCACACCCTTGCAGGGAGTGGGGTGTCTGGAGATCCCCTTGGGGCTTCTCTGTCCTTGTGGGAAAAATGGGGAACCCTGGAATCAGTTGAAGTGCTGGTGTTCTGGTGCCAGCAGTAACGGTATGTGTGTTTCCTGAACAGGCATTGATGAAGATGACACTGCTGCAGAAGAAGCCAGTCCAGCAGTGACTGAGGAGATGCCACCTCTTGAAGGAGACGATGACACATCACGCATGGAGGAGGTGGATTAAAACAGTTTACAGGAACTCAAGAATGTTTCCTTGGCTAATACGAATAAGTTATATTTTGTATATTATGAATGTTACCTGCCAAAAAAAAAATCTTTGACACTTTGTCTGCATTCCCTCTTTATATTTATTTTCAAAGATGTTATACCTTTATTTTTGTTACATTGCTTTTTCAGCTGATGTGAGATACAAATGCTGTTGAGGGAATATTTTCTTTAACGCTGTACAACCCTAAACAGGCAAGTAAGGAGTAGTTATTTTTGTCTGTATTAGCTGGTTGCAGGTGGCAGGGTTTTTGACTTATTCTTAATTGCCAGAAATGTGGGAAAGAACTAACGAAGATGGTATGACATCAGGATGTTCAAGTTTGTTTAGTGTTCTACAGCTCTTTGACTCTAAATATATCTAACATACAGTACCTAGTAACTAGGTATCCAGGAGAGCTGAAATACTTGGGGAAGCTTTAACCCTTTTGCTCCTAACAAGGTCTTGATGTTTAAAGTTGTTTTTTATACTGTTTCAGGATTCTGGATTGCACTCTACCATAGAATAGAATCCACTGTAAATCTCTATTGTGACTTATGCAACTCTGCATGTACAGTTCAAACCTAGAACTGTAAAAATAAAAGTGTTAAGAATGAGCCGTGTCACTGACTTGTCTGTTGCTGCCGGGAACAATGCCTGCTGTTGTCTTGCTGTCAGTCGCTGCTTTCAGTCTGAGTACTAGCTGTGGTCTTGTTGCATCTACAGTTCCTGCTGCTCGCTCTGCAGTGCCGCTGCAAACTAGTATGGTGGACAAGTTGGGCAGTTTGGGCAGTTCTCTGAGATCTTGACACCATTTTGATATAAAAAAATAATTTGCCTCAAGTTAGGTTTAATGGGTGTTGATACTCCAGCAATTTTTTTTGAAGATGTTGCAAATGGAGCAGGCTCCTGAAGCTGCCAGCCTGATGCATCGTGCTGTGCTGGGGTGATGAGTTTTGTGTGTGAAGTCAGGTTGTCAGTGCAATGTCACACAGGCTTTCAAAGAACTGCAGATTGTGCATTCTGAATCCTTGGCCTTGCTTTCTGAAGGAGAGCAGTGGGGGGAAGTGGGAGTTGTTGCCTGCCACCTCCAGCGAGCTTCCCCTGCCTGCCAAGCGCCTGCTGCCCATCGGGTGCTGGCAGTTTGGTATTTACAGCCAGCTCCAGTCTGGGAGCAAATTGAGGGAGGAGGGGGAGGGTGGCAGGAGCAAGTTCTGAGCATCCTGCCCCTGTTCTCTGACAGGTCTTGGCTTGGTTTCCTGTTCCCATCTTCTTTGCTGTTTTCATAACCAATATTTGAGCTCTTGTTTCCCAAAGTAAAATAACTTGCATACAACAAAAGGTGTGTTGGCTTTTTTGTAATTGGGTGAAAGGACAACTCGGTTGTAGCAGCATCTTCCAGGTCTCTAAACCAATCTGCTTCCTGTGAGCCAATTGCAAGTCTGCTGTGGCAGTTCTGCCCAAGGACACCGTGTGTTTGTGTCACAGCAGCGGGGCTGGGGCGGCTCCAGCTGAGGCTTTGCTGGCAGGGCAGGGCTGTGCGAAGGCAGCCTTTTGGCAGCCCCTTCAGGCTGGGGTGTCTGCATGTCAGTTTACTGGGCTGATACACTCCTTGCAAGTCAGTCTGAAAAGTAGAACTAAATAAGGGAAAAAAAAACCCCTTTCACTGCTGCTTACCTGTTCCCCTGAAACTGCTCTTTGTTAGGACCACGCTTGTATTGGGTCATGTTACTCTGCTTCAATAGGGAGGTACTTTGAGTAGTTATGAGGGGAAATAGATGCTGCTTCCCTTCTATGGTTCTGAATCTGAAGTTTATGTAAGGAAACACTTCCCTCCCATGGTTCCTAGTGCCTTTGTACAAAGCTGTTCCAGCTCTTGGTGAACAGAGGAATTGTCATACGGCACCTACAAAATAGTGTCACGTCACAGGTGACTGCATGTGAGGCATTTGACACCCATCACTCTGTGCCATGACAAAATATCCAAAATGACTTAAATTTATGGGCGTCTCAAAAAAGCCTGCAGAAGAGATTGGTGCTTACCATGTTGGTGACAGAAGCAAGGTGAGGGCAAGCAATGTTGAAACAATCTTTTGGGGCAGTGAGGCAAGGAATTGGGTCCCCCCCATACCCGGGCCTGGGGGCTGGGCAAGGTCTGCTTCACAGTCAGCAACCATTCCTGTGAGGTGGCATGGCTAGGGTGAGGTGTGTTCCATGCATGCCATTACTTTCTTGTGCTGCAGCCATGGAGATACTGTTGCTATAGTAATGAGCGTGACATCAAAACAGATGCAATCTTCTGGCCTGCAAGGAGTTGCATGGCTAAAAACGTGTGTACATCGGTACAGTTTGGTGCATGGATGATGAACAACGATCAGAAGTAAACCCTCCATCTCGGCGATGCTCAAATGTCGCAAGCGGGCAGGTTACAGTCTGCTTTAGGTAATTTCTCCAAGGCCTCACTGGCAGAAATTCTTACTCATAGTATTATACCATAAGTAAGGTCTTAAATGCAGGTGGGTTTTCAGATATGTCTTGTGACTAAACTCTATTTTGCAAGGCCTTTATAACGTGTAGAACATTGTGACAATACCTCCCAATTGGTCCACTGAGATGTAAAATCTACAGTGACCAAAGACACTGAAGACGGACTTTTCCAGTTGGTCAGTGAAGTGATGGCTTAAGGCTCTGACTCAAGTCTTTACCTCCCTTGAAAAGTAATTTATGTGTTAGAGGAGAATTCAGGTGAAACTTGGTTAACCATCTCCAGTGTCTCCTGCCATGAGCACGTCTCAGTGGTTTGAGTCGTTTCCTGCTGAGCAGTCAACCTCAGCTCTTGCAGAAAGGACACGACGACGGCGAGTTTTGCGTTGGCACAGAATGCGGAGCTGCCCTTGTTTGCCAGCTTTTTGCTGAAACATATTGTAGGAACTAAGGAGCCGTTACCTGAAGTTCTGCTCTGCTGTTGCAGTTCAGAGTCTGTTTCTCCCATTTTGTTACTATTTTGACAGCAATAGCGTCGCAGGGCACCGCAGTGGAACGTAGCAAAGGCTGGGTGTCCTAATCAGAGCTTCATTTTTTTAAGAGGGTTCTTTGACCCTGCGGTGAGGCTCGTGGGACAGCACCACCAGCTTATGTATGACTTCATTTCTTCTAAGCACACAACAAAGTTCAGCAAAGGTACTGAATATTAAAATACATTGGGTACAGTTATTAAAAGATGTTTCTCCTTATCTGAGCTGCAGGACAGCGGAGCCAACCGCTGGGAATAAGCGATGGCAATAAAGCCTGGCCCATCTTGGTGTTAGGCGCTCCCTGTGCATCCTGGGTTAGTGCTTACACTGCTGACAGCTAGAGGAACAGTTGAAGTTCATCAGAGCGTTTTCCAATTGATAATGGCCTTTTTGAAACCATGCCAGGATTAAGGCATCTGGATACTGAATTCAGAAGAGCTCGATTCTCCTGCTCTCTCTGGGAGGAAACCTACCCCCTCCCTCCCCCCCGCCCAAGCAGTTTGGATGTTTGAGCCTTAGGAGCTAAAGTGCGGGTGCCCCTGTTGCTCGAGCGAATTGTTGCTGCTCCCACTGTTGCGTGCCGTACAGTCATCTAAATTTTGGATGGCAGCAGCAGCAAAGAAAAGTAGCTTTCATTGTCCTCAAAACTGCAACAATCGATTGAACTTGATGGATTTGCAAATGCAACAAGGAAAGGAGCAGAAAAAATAAACAGGGAAATTCTGTGTGATGAACGGGGGGGGGGGGGGGAGAACTGTATTTGGGTTTGGAATAAAAACGCAACTGGAATCTGCTATTGATCGCCCCCATGCATAAACACGGTTGGTACAGCAATGCTGGGATGACGAGTCTTGCCAATGGGGTTTTTTTTTAGGTATTTTGGATTTATTTGCAGCTAACTATGAAATACTCATTTATTCATGTTCTTAATTTGTATTTGGAGGTCTTAATTTGACAGTAGAAGCCTTGGCAAATAGATCATTTCAGATGGTCTTCTGCCTGGGCGTAAATGAAGCTGTTCTCATATCAGGATTTGGTTAATCGTGAGGGCACCCTAAAGAATGGCCTGAATTTCAGATGTTTGTGTGTTTCTGATGCTGCATTATGTAGTGATCTTGTTTAAATGTTCTGTACTTTCAACAGAGCAAACCTTACCTAGAAAACATCCAAATAGGTCGTACTGGACAAAGAAAAGTGATTTCAGACAAGGCTTTGGTTTTGTACTAGCATATTGTATAAAACATTGCCTTTTTTAAAAATTAAGGCTAAAAACCCCCAACTGCTGAATAAAACTCCATCCAAAGTATGGCTGGTGCGAGGAGGAGCCGATGCAATTGTATAAGAGGAGCGTTCAGTGTCCGTAGCTGTGGTGGTGTGAAGAGGAGACAGAGACACGCACTCTTTCATACCAAGGTGCTGTTCCGGTGGGGTGATGAGGAAGAGGAGGGTGTGGGGCAGAGGGTGTTTGGGTATACGATGCACGGGACTCCCCTGATTTCAAGCATTTCATTATTGGTGCTTTAAAATATGCAAGTATGCTTTCCAGGTATATTTCACCAAGTTGTTTTTTTCTTACCTATTTATGACTGATTGTAAATGATACTGCTGAGTTGCCTTTCTGTATTAGAAAAAAACACATAGTCCATTATAGTTTTTAAAGCAAAAAACCATCAGTTTTTCCTGAGGAGAGGCCTTTTTAAGTACTGTTCCGCTAGTTTTTCCCGAAGCAGTATTTAAAAAGCTGTTAACAGGCTTCTGTTGCAAAGCAGAAGTTGCATAAAAAGATGTGCAAAGCCGTTTCTGAAACGCTAGCGGGGACAGTCTCTCCTGCAAGGTGCCACCCAGGGTTGCGCTCTCCTTGCCGGAACGCTTGCCAGCATTCTTGCTTTGCTTCTGCTGGCCCCAGTGGCAGCGGGGTTTGTGTGCTGGAAGCCTGTGGGGAGCCTCGCACCCAGACCTCTCTCTGTGATTCCTTTGGTGGGAAATGGTAGCACAGAACTCGCCTGGCTCATTTGGAGTAATTTTATTTCAGTTTTTAGGTGCATCTTGCAGTTGCTCAGAAGACGGACTGCTTCACACAGCCTGCAGCATGAATTTCACTAGCAATAAACATCGGAAAGGAATTAAACCTCTTCTGATGCACATCATGCCAGAGGCAGTGGATTTGGGAGATGTTTTCCGTTTAGAAGATCCACAACTTGTTCTTACCCCTGGAAACTCAGTCCTGCCAGTTACAGAGTCCCACAGTGATATTTATATGGAAACGGAAAACAATTTTCAGACACCAATGGAAATAATTGGTGAGGAGACAGCAGCTTTTCCATCAAAATTAGTGGAATTTTATGAACTGTCTCAGAAATCCAGAACTACTGCAGAGCCCCCCAAAAGCCCTTCAGCTATGGAGATCAAGCCTTCAGGATCTGTGGGATTCCTGGAGAACTCAGTTACAGCTGCTCTGCTATCAGACTGGGATGGTGATGTGTGTGAGCAAAGAGCAAACATTTCCAATTCTAGAATGCACTGGTGAAAAATTAAGGAAAAAACGCCTTCATGTGCCATAAAGTAGGTGTGGCTATTATAATAACAACAATAATAATAATATCCAAGATACTTGGTCCTGTCATTAATGTACTGTGAAATTTTTGAAGTTATCCTAAGGGTCCTTTGTGCAGTGGTTGAAGCTGTGTAGTAGAATTAAAGCTTCAAAATCGTTGTTACGGGTAGGGCTGGGTCCTGCTTACTGCATGAAATCCCATGGCAGATCCATGCTGCACACCCAGACCTTGAAAAGTTTTGATGATTAAGAAGGACAGAGTCCAGCTCACTGTGCCAATTATTGCTGCCTCTCTTAGAATCTTAAAAGAAGTGCTGGCTGATGGGGTTGGGAAGGCAAAGCTTCTGGGAAGAGCCATCCCCCCTTCAGACTTCCTGGGTTTTCTCCGGGGAAACAGGAGCAGAGGTTCAGCTGGATATGGAAATACTACCTTTTTTTTCTTTTCTTTTTTTTTTTTAATTAAGAGTAATGCAGTGGATGATGCGTTGATGTATGACTGGGATCATTTGACAGTGAGGTGGTACCTTTACAGTGTGCTGACTATTGCTCATTTTCATCAGTGGATTCAGGTTCAGGTCATCCACCTTCATCCATCTCAGTTCCTCATCCACCTCAGTTCATTCACCTTCAGGTTCTTCAGTGGATGAGCTAGAGAGTTTGCCATGATAAACCCTTCCAGAATTACCAACTTAAATGCATTTGCTATGTTTTATCAGTTTGGAACAATATACTTGATTTTAGTCATTTTCTAAATGATTTTGGTCAGAGCTTGAGTATGCTGAGGCAGATCTGAGAAGGAAGCATTAAAGAATTAGGAAATGCACCTCTTGGTCCCGTGGTATTCTGCCCGTGTGGTCATAAAAGGTCCTGGGTTATTAATACTCTGCTACAGCGAGATGTTTGGCTTTATTTTTGTTTTGAGAAAATTCGGTGCCTTTCATCTTCCCTGGCCAACTGTGACATTCCAAAGGCAGATTAAAGAAAACCACCATTACCCCAACATTTTGCAAAGGGGAAAACAAGGTTTAAAAAGGGCTGAAGTGATATTTCCAAGGTCAACGATTCCATGCATCACGACACAAAGAAAAGTCAAGAACAGACTGAAGCTATGTTTTCTAACCTCTAGTTCAGGTCTCCAGATGATGCTGCCCATTACGTGCAAGAGAAAACTAAGAATCTTAATGGTTATGGTTTCTGTACCACAAAATATCCAGTATTTTGGATATGTTCCTCAGGAGTATTCAGAACGTCTGCCTCTGAATACAGCACTTCTGTACTCACAGACGGGAGGCACCAAGGACGTTTCTTTGCCTCCCACACCTTTCCATCACGCATCACAGGGAGGACTTCATGAAGATAAGAACGGGATGTTGTTATGTGGAACGAGCTGTGAGCACAGGAATTTAAAGGCTGCCTTTGTTCTCTCTCTTTATTTTTGTGAAGAATTAAGAGCCCTATATTAACAATAACAGGAGCCATAGCACTTTTTGGGGTAAGCTGTGGGAATGAGGAGGCTGCAGCAGCAGTTGTAGTTTGGCCATGCTTCCAGTCACATACTGCGCCGTGTACAACTACATGGGAAGTGAAGGATAAAGCCAATTTTTGTTCTGCAGAACAGCTGTAAACTGTACTTTGTCTTTGCTCACAGCTTGATATTAATAGGAAGTAGATCCTAAAAGATTTCCTACACTGCTCGTAGGCAGAAACATGCAGCGTGAGACGAGACCTTGCAGTTTCTGCAGCATCTTGTTTCTAGCTTCCCACAGCACTCTCAGGCTTGACTGAAATGTTCTTGATTAGTGTTTGGTGGTGGGTTGACCAAAAGTCAAGCTTTTATGGCTGCAGACCTTCATTCTCTGATCTGCACTTGCTTCATCTGGTGAACTTAATTTGGATGGAGTCTCTTGTTTTGATTTTTCCTTACTGCAAATGAAGTAAAAACACTTTCACTACAATACAGTCCCATCTCACTTTTTAAAAAAATGTTTTATGCATGAAAGACTTGATTCCTAAGGTCTAAATAGCACAAGCAATACTGGTGCTGGGCTTCATTGCTGTACAGCAATTCCAACAGTACTTGAGGATCAAAATTTGGATCAAAATCCAAAGATGCCTCATAGTAAGACAGGCATGTGCTTCTGTCAAGCCCTCTGCCAAAATTAATAGAAAAACATCTGCTCATTCTGATCCTCCGTGACTCATCTGTCTTGCCTTGTCAGCTGGGGGGCATCAGCAGCAGGAGTAGGCGAGCACCTACAGCCATGGAGCCCCGGGGGACTGGCGGTGGCTGTCAGGAGGCAGGGTGACACTGCTCTGAGAGTAAAGGGGGAAAAAAGCACTAGAAAGTGTCCCCTGGGCTCTTTGGGCAGGGTGGAAACCTGCTCTTATGGAAAGGCTGTGGCTTTAAGGAAAAAGGCTGATGTTGCTTCACCTCGGCCTTCAGAGATCAGGAGCTCATTCAGGATTTTTTCCTAAGAGTTCACTGTCTCCTGTCCCCTTGAAGACAAAGTATGATTAGCTTGATTGCTTTGGTTTCAGCCTGCTTATCAGACCCCAAACCACAGCTGGAGCACCCGGATGGCTGCAGAGCTGCATGTGGAGAGCCAAAAGCCCCAGTTCATCTTGTACTTTTTGCATTTCTTACAGTGGGAGGCTTGGCTGGAACAAGATACCCGTGAGTCAAACATGGGCACTGTGCATCCGCTCCCTGTGCACGGCTCACAGATACGATCTGCAGCTAACCGAAAATCACTTCCATTGACTAATAGGAGCTATTCAAGGTTATTAAATAATAATTCTAGATTAACAGAAACTGCCACCTCAGTCTGCTCCCACAGACAGCAGTCCTGGCTGCTCTGCAGGCAAGAAGTGAGACGTGGCCCTTCCCTGATGGGCATGGGAGCTCGGGCAGCCTCTGCTCCGGCTTTAGTGTCAGCTCTGCAAGAGCTGCGCTCAGCTGACCCCAGCCCCAGAGCTTTAAGGATTTTTTTCATCTTAGGACAAACAAGTTTTCTAGTTTTTCCTCCAGCACACTTCACAACAGACCATCTAGCGTGTTTTGTCTCTGAATGTGGAAGTCAACTGTATTTCAAATGCGGGGGGGATTATTTTTTTACAGGACGACAGAGATGCATGTGCGATTTATTAGATGGGAATTTGTAATGTAGAGGCTGAACTGACCTGCTGAGAGAGGCTTTCACAGCGCTGGCCTCCTGCAGGCACCCCGTGAAGCAGTGAGCCAGCGAGCACCCGTGGCTAAGAGGAGAAGGAGCAGTGATGCCTTTGAAAACAACCGAAGAAACACATTACCTACGTTCTCAGCCAGCCAGGAAGCCTGGACTCAGGGAAAATTAGAGCTACCTGGGGCTGGCACAAGGTCTGTGCATGGTCAAAGGCTTTTTCCAAGAGCAACAAGGAAAGCCAAGGCACCGAGCAGCAGATGATTGCAATAAACAGCTCATGAGAGCATTTCTGTGCCTCTATGGCCCTCTGGCCACCCTCCTTGCTCAGGCTGCACAGACCGAGTACAGCTGAAAGCTGCCCTGCCTCGGCAGTGGCACTACGTGTGTGCATTGGAGAGTGGAGACCCCAAATCTTCCTTGGAAATCTGTTGCCTGACTGCACCCCCGCTACCTGAGCCCTGCCCAGACGGGTGCTGGCAGCGAGTTCATCATGCAAGCCTTGGCCAGCTCTCAACCTTACAGCCACCATTGCATCTGCAATCCTTGGCAGACCAAGGCTTCTCTTAAGCCCCCGATGCCAGGGCCTTGTTGCCAACATCTGTTGGCTGTTAAGCATCAGCAGCTAATTTTGAGAAGGCTTCTGTGGGAGAAATGACTCCAAGCCATGTGTTTGCATTAGGGATGATGATTGTATGCACTCATGCAACTCAGCTGGTGCTGCAGGCACTAACCTGGAGCTGCTTAGCTCCCACCTCCGTGGTGGGAGGTACTGGGGGATGTTGGATGGGACTTTTGACTGCTCTGTTTTGCTCTGAAAGCAGTTGGAGAATTGAAAGAGGGGGAATAACCATCAGATGGTCCTGGCCTGGGTAGACAAGGTAAGGAGCTGGAAAAGGAGGTGTCTGGGGAGAAGAGCAGTGTATGTGATGATAGGCTGTAGCTCAGCTGGTGGCAGAAGTGACATGGAAGGTTTGTGAGCTGCTCCTGGCACAGCTGCTCTCCCTGTCACTTCCCCAGGGGCTTCCTCCTGTGCCTTTTCAGAATGGCAACCCACTGCTGGCTCTGGAGTGAGGTAGTGAGGTGCTTGCTTTGCTGAGGCTTTTATACTCATTTAAAAATTAATCTAAACCCATAGTACCTACTGGATTGTGCAGGAAGATACAAGAAAGCCAGATAAGAAGGAAATAATGGGAAAAGGAGGAATTTGATTTGAAAAAGAGACAAGAATTAGTTCCTCATTTCCTTATAAGAAGGAGGGGAAGAAGGGGAATAGAGATGTGGCCTTTAAAGGGTCAAACCAGCTCTACTTCTTTGTCGAAAATGGGCCTGAGTTGTAGTTCTCTGCTAAATCTGAAAAAAATACAATTCCTAATATTTAAAAATAGCAAAATTGCTGCTCCTTTTCTAAGTCCTCCAAATCATATGTGGTGGGTTGTAAGTGACTGAGAGAGACCCTTAGAAAGCATCGTGTGTCCAGCCACACGTGTCCATCCAACAGAGGGGAGATCGTCTGCTGCAGCCAGCGGCAGGAGGATGTGCCTTTGAATACCCTGGCCGCCTCCGGAGGGGGGGTGGGTGTCTTTCCCTTTGACTGTTGATGACCTTCTGTCAGCCTGAAGGTTGTGTGAATGAAATGGGGCTACAGACAATAAATTGGTGAGAGCGAAGGGTGGGGGGAGAGAGTTGCATCTCTGGCTACCAAGCCTTGCAAACTCAACGGTAGATGCGTGTGCGTGTCTGTGTATACACATGCTTTATATATATATATACACTCTTAGAGAAATGTAATGGCTGGAGGACTTGAACTGCTGTGCTATTTTGTGTGTGTTTCTGCTGTAGGCCTCCTCACGGTCGGCTCTGGTGAAGCCATGGTGAAGAGCAGCCTGGAGCCTCCAGCAGTGGCACAAAGTGCTTTCTCTTTTTTTTTTTTTTTTTTTTTTTTTTCCTTGCTTTGCTCCCACCTTTTTTTTTTTTGAACGAGCGAAGCCTCTGCGCTGAGGGAGCTGCAAGGGGTGGGGGCAGCCAGGGGCCTCAGCCTACAAAGCTGGAGGAGGAGGAAGGTGCTGGGAGCAGGATGGCCTCGACTGAGAAGAGGCAGCGGTGGAGGAAGAGGCACGGGGCTGGGCGGCCCATGGAGGGTACTGGGAGAAGGGGGCATCCTGTAGCAGAGCCCTGGAGGGGGGCGTATGGGGACTGAATGCCAGGGTGGGAGGGCTGGGACTGAGGGCTGACCCTCAGTAGGGCTTTGCATTTGTCCCTCTCTAATCTGGTTTGATGTCTTGAGTACAAAAATACCTCTCTGAGGGTTCAGAAAACTTACAGTGCCTTTAAAAAAAAAATCTGCTTTATGGTATAAGCTGCTTTAAAAAAAAATAAATTGTAACTTTCTCTTGTAACTTTCTCATACTGCATGAAGGACCAGTGAATCAACTCCTTGTTTGGGCAGAAGAGGGTACCTGCTGCTTGCTTGTTTTTAAACAGCAGGCCCCTCTGGTTGGGAAGATAGTGCAGACTCTGTGGAGGACTGACCGGCCTTTCTGGCACAAAGGGAGTTGCCATGTCTGGGCAATTTGTCTATGAGAAGGTTGGTTTCTAATGTGCTTTCCTACCCTCTGCCTGTTTTAGTAGACGCTCAGGAAATGAAGGATTCTGTTAAAAGCCCAGACTACATAGAAAGACTGGCACGTAAATACATGGTAACTTTTTTCTCATTGCTGCTTCTCTATCTCCCTGTTAAAGTATAATTTAGAAAGAGTGAGTTGCTTGGTCGTTAGCCTGCAAGTGCAGGGAGCTGTGCTGGAGAAGAGTGCATGAAAAACATGTGTGAATGAATTAATTCAAGTGGTGTCACCTGTGAAGAAGCAGAAAGGGAGGGAGGAGGCTGTTCCACTCCCGTGCTGCCACCTGGAGCGTACGAGGGTATTTGTAAGGCCTCTGTAGCAAGAACTTCAGAAAAAATGGGGATGTTGTTTTAGTCCTTTATCTGCAGTTACCTCAGTGCAAATATAAAAAAACCCCCATTTTGTAAAGTTAGGTACAGACCTGGAATTACTGTTCCTAGCAAATACCAGGATAGATTTCTGTTCTGGCTTTTTTTTTTTTTTGGGGGGGGCGGGGAGACTTCTATTTTTCCCTTATGTCTCACTTGCACTAACCAGCACCACCAATGTGGGATATCTGGAAGGACAAACTGGCTTTAGATGGGAAAGCTTTGGAGAAACACAGAATCTGCAGTTTGTACTTCTACTTTGAGCACCATTTCTTTCCCTCCCTCCCTTGCAGCAGAAGTGCATTGTAGAGTCAAGTACGGAGTCCGAGTCCGAATCCAGTGTGGAGGTAAGAACCAACTCTCTGAAGCATTTTGATGGCAATGAGATTCCCCAATGGTCTCAGTAGGGCGAGTCTAAAGCATGGTTGTTGGTTTTGTGACTGTAAAAGGAAAGGAGAAAAACCCCCAACCACCCCACACTATTCTATCCATCGGGCTCTTCCTTACAGCTGTTAATCATTTTAGCAAAATTGATTCTGGGGGGATGAGGCAGGAAAGTGCCAGTGTTTTAGGTAGGCAAACAGCATGAGCACTTCTCTGCTAAGAAGGGCTTAAAGCTGAACGGGGTTGTTTCTGGTGGTTAACTTTCAGCAGCTCTGGTCTAGCAGGATTTCTACAGCTCTGGGTGGAGAACCTCTACCTTCTGACTGTCCGCTTTGGTTGAGATTAAGAGGGCAGCTCTGTTGCTGTGGCAGTTATTTATTGATACTGGTAACTTCCTGAGCATGGTTGTGTCAAACCAGTGTGTTTAGCATCAATGAAAAAAGACCTGGTTCTGGAGTGGAGAACTAAATACCTAATTTCTGGCTAAAAGTCTTCAGAAACAATGCTCACTGTTAGTCCATGTGAGTTGCTGTGCTCCGTGGCTTAGAGAAGCTGCCTGCCAGGAACCTGCCACCACTTTATCTTCCCGAAAGCTCAGGGGAAAGCTGGAGTTGTCTGTGGTCTCCTTCTGGGAGAAATAAGGCTGGAAGTCCAGTTGTCGGGCTGGACTCTGAAGGCTGGGCTGGGCGGAAGAGGGGCTTGCAAAGGTGCCAGCCCGGACAAAGAGCCGGCTGCCCTCACCGAGGGAGCTGAGGCAGGGGTTGGGCCAGGGCTGGGGGATTTCTGGGCTCCTTGGAGAAGCAGAAGCTGCTTTTTTTTCATTGCCCAGCACTACCTGCTGGCTTTGTGGGGATGTCTCTGTGTCCTTGACATGGTTGCAAATGGGCTTGGACTTTGGCTCCTCCACTAAAGCCTTTGGGTTCCTGTGGTGAGGAGCCCAGATAAGCCAAGCCCCGCTTTGCATCAGCTGCGCTCAGACTCTCCTCCATCCCTGCTGAAAGCAGGCGCAGGGAGGACCAGCAGCTTGTTCTCTGAGCAGCTGTGACGGATCCTTCTAAAGGAGCAGTTTCCTTGCAGTAAAGTTTTTTCCCTTTCTGTGACCACTCTGTACCTGTGGTTTCCTTTCAGAAGGGAGTCTCCCTACATGGCTTGCTTCATGTTCTTTAATAGACCCAGACTATAGGCACTATTTCAGAATGATGCGCTTCTCGAGCATAAGTTCATGAAGAAAGTTCTTGCTCCAGGTCTGGACAAGTCCATGTTTAACCACCTGGGGAAAAGAAGCCTGAAACCTCAGTTACGGCAGCAATAGTGAGAGTGACCAAAAGGACTCGATTTGGCTGTTAGTTACACAACTCTCCAAGGCACAGCAAATCTGTAATCCAGCTAGTCAGTAAGAATTTCAGATCATCCCTATGTAAAAGAACAAAAAAGGACCCGAGTGGGAAGGAAGCTCCCTAAACTTTAATAATTATATATATATATATATATAAAAAAAAGATATAATTGCCTTGTCTACTATTAGTTAAATGCTGATTTGGTTTACTGTTTTGGTGGTAAGGTATACAATTACTCCTTATTCTCTTTATAGTGGTGTTTTAAGTGCAGTAAGACTTTCCATAGCTCTCCTCAGTCCCTCTATTTTAGGCTAATGTCACCAGGCCTTTAGAAGTTAGATTCAGACACACTTTTTAGTGTATCTTTAGAAAGGGAGAGATTTGGCTTCCTCTTCTCTAGGACTTTTACTTAATCTGGTTTTACTTTGATCAATAACTCATAGGAAGATGCTTTATAAACTGATGTCAACTTCTCTCAATTAGGTCATGTCAAGCCCGCTGGCTGGAGGACTCCGGAAAGCGAGGGACTCCAGGGGACTGCAAGTAGGTTTGGTTATTATGCGGCAGCTTTGGTCTCACTGTAGCACCCAAAAATTAAAATATAGGTAGGAATGTGTGGATAAACAGAAAGACTTCCATAGTAAGCCCGTGACTTAGGTTGCAAGTGGTTTTAAAGACCACTGTACGTTGCCTCTTATATGGACAAATAAGCTATCCACCATATTTAGGGAGATCTTTACTTTAGTTTTTAGATCCTTATGATGGTGATTCAGAAGATGAATCCATTCACTCTGACTGTAGCTTGAATTCTTTAAATAGTATGAAAGTTGCACCGTGGGCAAACAGTGCCCCAAAAGCAGTGGCTTTGGAGGATGCTGATACTTCAGACGATGGAGAGTCCTTCCCTAAACCTCCAGGCTGGCTCTGCCCAGGAACAGAAGCCAGTAAAATTCAGAGGGTAAATGACTGTAAAGCACCCCTGGCACTTCCTAGCCAAGAGGAGGGTTTCCCAAGAAGCCTCTTGCAATCATCTGAACTGAACAGAGCCACAGAAGCATTTACCTCCATGTGGCTGACACCTGACCATTCCTCACCGATGAGTATTAACCCCTTGGCCTCTGCAGATCTCCTTGCAAGCCCAGGTAACAGCTCTCCACAACCCATGCGAGCAGCTGCCTGCGATGGCACAATGGCCAAACAGCCCCTAATTAAAAGAAAACAAGGGATTTCCATTCCAGAAAGTGCCAGTGAAAAACTCAGAAGGAAGAAATTCTGTGCAACTTAATCTGAGGTATGACTAAATCATTGGACTTGTTTGTTCCTAAAAATGAACCGGGTAGAGATTTCTTTTGCAGATGGCACCTGAACTGAACAAGCTTTAAACAAACTAGCTCGAGCCTGTTGGAAATGCAGATGCATTGCGTGCTGCAGGCTTTGAGATCCACCAGACCAACTAAACAAGACTGTGTGGCAATTTAAGTGAAAACTAGCTAAGGTACCTCCACAGAACCACAGCTAAGGTTTATGCCTGCGTGCTACTTCAGTGCCTCTTGCAGCACCAGCCCAACTCCTGTTCTGGGAGGCACCTGCTCTATTCCAGAGCCACTTCAAAAGTTAGCACAAGGGTTTGGTGAGGAGGGAAGGAAAAATGACAGCATGGTTGCAGTCAGTTTTCAATAGCTACAGCTTACCTCACACTGGCCTCATCAGTGTTTGGCTCCTCATCTGTCTGACTGACTGTGTGAGCGGGGGGTGGCTGTATGGTGCGTGATCTTACAGGTTTGACTGCAGACAACTGAATGGCATTAAGTTGAACTGACTGCAACTCAAAGCAATTGTTTGTTTTTTTTTCTTTAGGAAGTTGACTTGTGCTATTAAGTTATCTGTTCCTACTTGTTTTGAACAGTGTTTTTTGGTATACAGGCTCAGTATACCTGCAAGTTTAGAATTAGTGAGCCAAAAGGACTCTTCGTCCTTAGTGAGAACAATCACTTAGGAGCTGCAGATGTGGTGCACGCAGCCTGGCAGGCCAGTTAGTCAGCAAGCACTATCTCTGATCTCACTCTCCTGGCTGGTAATCACATTTAGAGTCTGGGTAGTCCATTTATCTGGAAGGGGAACTACTGTCTCTGAAAGTGTAGTGACTGCTTGAAACATGTTGGTACCAACTGCTTGTGAAATCATTCTGTGTGAATGGCAGAGATTTTTAATTTGCAGTTTCTTTCAAAGGGTGGAAAGCCACTCAAAGCACTGTTTAACTTCTAGCCTTGCACCCTTCCACTAACATCCATGTATTTATTTCATTAAAGCAACTTTGCTTTCTCCCTTATTCCCACTCCAGAGATACAGAGATGGTTTTAATCAGAGTGGAAACAAAGCTGTTAGAACAGTAAGATTCAGCAGCCTTTGCCCTAGGACACAAGCTACTGTGCTTGCCCTCTGCTTTGCTCCAGCTGCAAAGAATGCTGCAGCTGGGGCCATTTACAGAGAACAGTCCTTAACTTCTTGGAGATAGCTGGGAAGTTAAAACTGCAAAAAAATCCCCTTGCAGATACAGATTTGTGTGTATTGCAACTTGGCAGCAGAGTAAGCAAGCGAATACTCAAAACATTACAGCAACCCAAGCAATTAGCAGGAACTCTCAGTCTCATTAATTTGGTAACAGTTCATGACATGTGACTCTGTGAACTAAGATTATAACTAACTAACTCCTTGTTTAAGCCTTTAATACTGTCCTCCTGGACTTAATGATGAGACATATTTCACCATAAAAACAGCTGAAGAAAGAGGAAGCCCTGTCGGTTAACAGGACAAGAAAGTCTTGCTTAGGATACTCTGGCTTCTGAACACATCTCAGCAGCTGCATAAAAGCTGGTTACTTCAAGCACCAGCCAAGTTCATTACAAATAATTAATGCAATGTGATCAGATGTCACAGCAGATAATGTCAGGCTTTGTGTCTTACCGCACTGAAGACTTGCATTCCAGGGCTCTTGTGACTGAAGGCTGGCTGAACCACCTGTTGAGTGAGCTATATGAAGGTCAACAACATGCTTGAATACTGACTTATTACTTGTTATTCTCTGGAAAGATCATAGGTACAGTACCAAACAAATTATAATAAGAATTATATTTCCAGAAACAGAGTCAAAAATTTTGCTATAGATTTTATTTCATGTAACATGATCCATCAAATATCACATCTACCAATAGCAGTCTAAGAATCTCATCCCATTTTCCTTCGAAGAAATCTAGCCTACCAGCTTTCCAATGCACTGCCCCCTTTCTTTCTAGCCAACTTAACACAAATCCATCTGACAATCTAACCGGGTTAACAAAAGTACAGCATGAATACTACATAGAAGACTGACAGTTACTACAGCGTTACCAGTCAAAATAAATCTTTTCACTCGGTGCAGAGAACTGCAACACCGCGTTCATAGAAACTACGAGGGTCTTCCTTGGTAGCTATTTCGAAGTCAACCGTGAAAATCAGATCAGCACGAGTGAAGTTCAGATAAACTGGTAAAGTAACCTGGGGAAAAACATGAATATAGAAGAAAAGTTACATAAGGCAGCTGAAGAGTGCAAGAAGTTTCTATAATACTACATGGTATTTATGAGATGGGATTTTAGTCTTAGATAACTTAATATCCAAAATACGAGAAAAAAACCCCAGGCCTAGTAAATTCACCTAAAGCACAGCCTTCTATTATAGGTATAAATTCAAGTCTTGGCCTGAACAGCATTAGCATTTTTGGATGCCTCTCCTTATCTAACTACAAAGGGAAGACACCTAGTCAGCACTAGGTCCATTTGCTGCTGGGCCTGGAATTAGGTACCAACTGACACTGAGAGTATTACAAAAGAACAATTAGATTTGTGGTGCCTGAGAAAAAGTATCTGTAAAGCTTCAGGAAAAAAATTGCTAGGTAGATCTAATTATAAGAGTTCTTTTTAAAATTATTTTTATCAATACTTACAACATTTGCTTTTTTATCAGCATTTGTCTGCTTGATCCAGCGAAGCTGTGTAATGGGCAGTACAGTTGAAATAGCATTTGAAAGTGACAGCTTGTTGTTGCTGCATGTTGCTCCCTGAAGCTTCAGGCCTGTAAATTGAAATACACTTTAGATTTCTAAGAGCTTTCATACATCCAGATAAAGACTGTGTCCCTATGTATCATTTAAGGGCTAAATCCACTAAATGAGAGGTATTTCATACTGCAAAATAGAGGTTGTAGCAGATACACTATCCAATACCACTATAAATATATACTGACCTGAGTCTTGAGATTTATTAGCACTGTAAGTACTTCCCTACTACCTAATATCAAACTAATTGTTAAACAACTTTAGAAAGCATGTATTAACCTTTGCAATGATATAATCTTCTTCATTTGACACAGCCCATTTAATACCAGAAACTTCTGGAAGTATTTTAAGAGCAAGGACCTCCTCTTTCTGATAAGCTTACCTGTCACTCCAAAACTGCACGCATCCAGTACTGCATTCTGTGTAGTTGTAACATTGACCTCAAGACAGAGTTCTTCAAGGGACCAACTGTTTGCCTGGGCAACATATTGTCTTGTAGCAGTAATATATGCCTCTGGTACAAACAGGCCACCAAGGCACACATGGATGTTCTATTTGAGGGGGAAAAAAAAATTTTTTTAAAAAAAGAAAAAAATATATCAGCTGCAGTATTAATTAATGATTATCGTAGATATTACATCAGCAATCTATTTACATTAAAATTTTCCTGCTGCTACTGGAACACTGCGTAACTGCTAAACTGCTTTTTGCTCTAAGGCTACCTCTTCTGTCATTCTAAAATACTAAGTTTCCCTCTAATCTGTATGAACGATGAGCCTGCTAAGCCCCACCATTTTTGACAGTATTTACAAGCACGTTTCAGAGACTGAAGTTGTTTTGCCTGAGGAACTATTTAGAAGTCTTGATGTGAAGACTCCATGAAGTAGTTAGACAACTCCACCTGTATTAGATACAACCTCTAAAAGAACTCAGCACAAGATACCTTTAGTTCTTTTGCTCCACCAGAAGCAGCTGCCTGGGAAATATTCTGCAGCTGTTTAATGCGCTCACTGAAGTCGGACACCCACTGAATAACAGTCATACCAGCTGGCACTGTGTAATGAGACCAGCTACGAGGCAAAATACCTATGAAAAACATGATTAGAATTAAGTTTTGTTTGCATACAAGTTGGTATTACACACTGTTTTGACACTTCACTTTTTTCCCATTAGCCATTTAAGATTTGGACCAGCGTCTATCTTAAAAGGCCTCTCGCTAAGTGGAAGCACTTTCAAAAATTACAAAGCAAATGGCCTCCAAAGCTAGTATTTATTTAAAACGCCATCCAGTTACAGAAACCTTTCAACAGCAACTTCAGTTACACACAGCTATATACTGCAGTAATTGATCTTCACGTTTTCATGAAGATTTGAGTTGTTTAGAAAAAATTGAAGAGGTCAAGTATCTATGTTTTAGGAAATGCTTTTGTTCAAAGCAGACAGCAGATCTTCATGTATTACTAGAAGTAGAATGTCTGAAAATTCCACATTTATGTACAATTTTGAAACAAGTTTAGAGAATTTGATTATTTTCTACGTTTTATAGGAGCAATACTACTTACTTTGTGGTACAAATAACTTTATTCCATCACAATTCAGAGACTGAAAGAATTGAGAAAGATTTCAGCTTAGAAATTAAGCTGCTGATAGAAGCTGTACAAATAAGCTACCTCAACTTGAAATGCCAAACCACACCAATTGGATTTTTACGCTTGACTCAAAAGTATTGCTTTTGTAAATTGGTAGTCAATCCCAATTTTCCTGCAATTCTTTTTTTAAGCTGCTGAGCATAATAGACTCCAACTTACAGAGTGCAAGAGGCAGAGAGTGCGCTGGAAGATGCTAATTTAAATAGCATACCTTTCACCAGTTCATTTATTAGTGTACGTAAGTAGTTGGTTTGTTTCTTTTTTCCTTCACACACTTGAACCACATCTGCAAGGTCCTGACGAACATCCTGAAGCAGCTTAGCTCCCATTTTCACCTCTCTCTCAAAGAATCGGAACAAAGGATCCTGATTGTCAAAACATTGAAAGTAAGTTGGAGGTCTAAGTTCAAGATTCTTGCTGTAAAACTGCTACAAAAAGCCACCCCCAAATCCCGGATGGACTGACCAGTGACACTGTGACTACAAGCATTAAACACGATGATGCAGTCTATGGTGCAGAGAGTGGTTGCAGAGACTGTTTTACAATCAACATTTCCTCTCCTTTGGAGAGGCAAGAAAGTAGAAGTCTCAGCGGAACAATTAATGCAGACTACCTGCTGCAGCTCCTTCCATTCAACTCTGGGTTTCTTTCAATCAGCAACAGAAGGTGCTCACCTACTATCCCCAGAGTAAGTCTTCAGAAGCAGTTAGGCAATCAGGGGCATATTCAAGTGGCGAGCTTATTCGCAAGTTCGAGCTTAGGGTACTACTGTTCAAATTTCAGTCAGCAGAAGCCGCTGTGTATCTCCCCTCGCTAACCATCACTAAATTTTAGCAGTAATTAACGTGCACTGGCTCTAAAGGCAGTATCATAAGTAGAAGTCAGTGTGCTACAAGTACAACAGGAAGCACTTGTTCCTTGCTACCTGATGACAGAGAGGCTTCAGAAGTGGTACCCTTGATACACAGTGTGCCATTGGATTTCTTCAAATAATCCCCAGAATACATAAACCAACTTCTAAGAGCATTTCAAGAAACCCAGAAGGGCATTACATAGCTATGGCAGTCAGAATCAACATCAATACGGGTTTCATTGTCCTTCCCAACAGTTTAATCGGGACTTGCAAATCACAACGCACTTGTTCCAATGTACCAGAACTTGTGTACTTCCTATGCCCACATTAGACAAAACTTAGTTCTTACCTTAATGTTTTCCACAGTTCGCTTCAGATGGTTTAGAGTTTGTGGGATAAGGTGAAGCCAGTTAGAGGCTGTGGTATGCAGTGTTCTCATCCAGGCTGGGCGACCATCTGATGTAGAATCAGTTCTTGTCTTCTTCTCAGTTTCTGCATAAGCTAGATCATCCTCATCCTCTAGCATCTGCATTTTCAGCATTTTGCTGATCATATCTATGCCTAAAACAGAAGAGATGCTGTTAGTCAGAGAAGCAGTGGCATCAAGATGAAAACATTCTACTACATGTTCAAACTAGGACTTTTTAGTTTTAGACCTAAGATACAGAACTGCCTAGTTGTAAGGTGGCTCCAGAGATAACAATAAAGCTTTCCAGAAGCAAGACGGGAACTTGACATCTAGAAGGTTGAACATTCAATTCACAACCTTCTGGCTAGTCTTTGGAATGCTCAAGTGCTTTACCTTGCAGAAGTTAAACCAACTATGTTGAGGAAGGAGGGGAAAGCTATCAAATTCTTCAGCAGGATTTGTATTTCTCTTCTGTTTTTTAGTTAAAAAGTTGGCCTGGTGATCTATGTGAGATATTGTTAAAGTTGGCATTTTACCTTGAGTGGTGAGAAGAACTTTCTCTGCGTTATTTGGCAGGCCCAGCCACGACGGCGTTTGTGTATCTGGCAGCATCTCAACCCACTGGACAAATTCTTCACGCCTGCAAGGCAGAGTTTTAATATTCATTAGAAGGCTTCCCCTATTAGAATGGCAAGGCAATTCTTTGCCTGAGACTAATATTTACACAGCTAAATCCCAGCACAGAGATACAGGTCAGGGTTTGGTTGTGGTTTTTTTTTTTTTAATTTTAGAAAAGAAAAGCTGTACATAGAGATCAGGATAAGGAAAAAATGATACCTGATTCCATCTGGCATCTGAATATCTTTGTGTCCATCAACCTTGCAAGCCAGTTTGAATTCACTATCAAAACTTAAAGTAGTGAACAGACGTTCCAAGAAAGTGTTTAATAAACGTTGATCAAATTCATTATCAATGCGACCTCCATAGATGGACTGTGCCATCAGTGTCTTTAATGCAGACCAGGGGATTTTGTCAGGTGAGATGTTTTGGCGGCCCTGTAAATAAAATGCAGTGTAATTAGCAGGAAACAGTGCTTTTCACCTCTCCTCTGACAGAAGAATCAAATTCAAGAACTAAGTTAAATTGCCACCAGGTTATTTGAGCCTACTCATCTAACTTATTAAATGTTTCTAGAACAGACTGCCTCACTGATGATCTTAGATATAGGTAATACCCAGATTACTTAAGTACATAAAACTACTTGCCTTTGCTGTATCATCCAGCCATGTATCTACTGTGTCACATGCAGATCTCAGATCAGATTCTCCAAATTCATACTTCTTGGACCAACCCAATGGAGCATAGCGCAAACGCTCTTGGATAATGGCATGGAACCAGGCGAGAAGGAAATATAAACGAGCACGCTCATTTGGAGACTAGGAAGTAGACAGAAAAAAATAAATACACTTATTATGCAACTGAACTAATAATCAAAGCTTGCTAAAAGGCTAGAACAGATCAGACTTAATGCTAGATTGCTACCAAAACTGAATACATTCTACCAACAGAAGGAGCAACTACTACTTTATTTCTGTGAGAACAAAAAAAATTCTATGTACATCTTAGAAGCTAAAGTTTTACCATCTTTTTCTAAGGTAAGGTTTTAACAAACAGATCCGGACATTCCCTTTCACCACACAAGCCGCAGCCATACCTTGCACATTCTAGAAACTGGAATGCTACTGAAAGTCCTCAGCATGTTTGCCTTTACACCAGGAGGAGGTTCAAACACGAAGATTCGGCCAGCACGTAACAAATTCACTGGCACCTAGAAGAGAAATATCAACTCAAATCCAACTTGTTTAGCCTTTGCTAAGTTAAATCCCTCTAACAGCACAGTTTGCATTAGATTCCAAATCTCACTATGAGCACACACAGTGATGTCCTGCCTTTCTTTGCGAGCATAGTGGAAACAGCAAAAGGAGTGGTATGAAGTTTTCAGCTACCAACTAAGTTATCAGAAATCAAGGCTAGTAACTATGCTGACAAGCATGTATTCTCCTTCTTTAATGCAGAAAGGCAGTAATGAGAAAACCTTCCCTGGGTAGCACTCTTGGCTCCACAAGCCAGTTATTCTACCAGAGCATCAAATTTCCTATCAACGTTACCTTTGGATTAATCTCCATGGTAAGGAAGAGCCTGAAGCAAGCATGGGGTTGTAGGGAATGTAGCTTCTTTTCTAGTTGCATGAGCCAGCCAGGAGCCAAATGAACGTTCTTCAGCATTACCCATCTGTGAAGTTTTGAAAAACAAGCGCTTTTTAAAAGTGTACAGATTATGGGTCCTGGCTATAATCACCACAAAGAGTAACAGAATATGATACTAACGCTACAGATTTTCCTCCCTCTTTAAAACCTGTCTTCTACATAGAATCAGTTACTGTCTACTGCAAATGGCATAACTTTTCTGTTTTGCAGGTACGACCTACTTCTCTTGAAAATGTTTAAATCAAATATAAATTGTCAACAGCTGTGCTTAAGTTACTACAAATTTCAGTTCAGAAGATAGTCCCAATTTTTTAATGAGTTTTGCCTATTTAGCCCATAAATTATTTCCATCCTCCCCCCATTTACCTTTCTACTAGGCAGTATTCTAGCTAAAAAGGAGACTTACCTTCCAGATTTCACTGCTGTGTTTATTGCTTTATCTGCTTGGTTAAACCCTTCAGCAGAACCTAGAAGACAGAAGGTTGCTAAAGCTCTTACTGCTAACAACTTCATTTATGCTTAGATGATGAAATATGGTATGTTCTTACCAATAGCAATAGAAGTAATCTGCGTATTCTGCTCAGCTGCAAGGTCTTCAACATGACCACTGGCATCGTAACCAGGCACTGAACACATCAGCACAGGGGTATTAGGTTTCACCTATTGTCCGAGAAGTTTAAAAGGATATGAATCAGTCACTACATGAATACACGAACACAGTAAGTTCAGTTCTTCTTCCCTCCAGCCAGCTAAAGACATTATGCTACTTTTAAGTTTTACATTAAGAAATAGGAAAACAATCCATTCTTCATACCCTGGGGAGAAGGATAAGTGGAAGAAGTGTTCCAGTAGGTAGCTTTACTCACTACGGAACTCATGCATGGTGGCACTAAGCATTACCGCAGGATTTTAGCCTTTCAAAACCAAGCAGGTTACCTCTGTATCTACGATGTGTGTCAGATCTAAAGGCTGCTCCATAATGGACATGAAAGACTCTCCAAGATTTGTTGAAACAAAGGTATGTGCCATCGCCAACAAACGATCTGGACGGAAGGCCTGGATCAGAAGCAAGCGATGAATGGCCTGTCCAATAGGAGCTGAAAAGGGGAGACAGGATTAGACAGGTAAGAAAACCATCCTCAACAACTTCCTCTTTTCAATTCTCCATGCAATTTTTCCCATCTTGTTCTGAAAAATGGGTATTTAGAGAGTTAATTACCCCTTTGGAAGATCTGTTGCAAAGTATTAACGTAATAATTATATTCTGTCTTCACTTCAACAGTCAAAAGGAACTTACCATCTTCAGTTGGTTTGTCTTCTGTGACATTTCAATTACCTGCTCAATTGCTCATGATGTGAGCCCTTTGAAAGCCTACCTTGACAAGATGCTTTTGGATTCTACTGAAATGCTACTGATTTACAAAATCTGCAGTCTCGAAGTATTGCCATGAAGTGATTTTAAGTTCCAGGGGCAACAGATCTCTTCACATCTTCTCACTCATTCAATAATCTGCCATTCTGCTAGATTTTTAATTATTATGTATTTGTCTAGCATGGATAGGATATATAAGCTAGAGTTGCTTTGCTTAACGGTCAGGCAGCTTTATTGTAGCTAGTAAACACAAGCTTAGAATACTTAATTTAGAAAGCCACCTACAGGAATGATCACAGATGGCAAACACTTCCTAACGTTACCTTTCAGATAGGGAGGAGCTGAAAGGCAACAGTTATCCTTAAGTTCTAACTCTTAAGAAATTAGCACTAACAACTAATGAAGCAAGAGTTAAGACTTTATGCTTAGATACAATTGCAGGAGGAAACATTCTAGTAGACCAGCCCCGTCCTCAGAAAATCTGTGTCATGGGGCTTTATAGAGTACTGAGCTGCTTCCCGATTTGCAGTGACTAAGGTCAATTCACACTATTATGCAATCTAGTAAGATTGTGGAATCAAGTTTCATCCTCAGTGGAAGACCAGATCACAGGTTAAGATGCAGGAACCAAGTGTAGTAACTACTGCTTAAAAAAGAGTTGTTTTTTTTTTAAAAAAAAAGAAAACCAAAACCACCAGACTTGAGGTTCTTCCACAACCACAACTTTAATGATCTTCCCAGGCTTTAAGGTCCACATTAAAGTTCTACTTTAGAATTGCTTTAAAATCATAGTAATTCTACTTAGATTAAAGTCAGTACAGTAGAACTGGTGTGGACAATAGTGCAACTTAACTTACTTGCAGGTTTTTCTTCAGTCCAAAGGTATGGTACAGTCTGCTCTGGTGAACTGCTATCCAGCCAGATACAGAATTGCTGTATACAAAGAAAATGCAAAAAAAGGTGAAATGGAGTTTCATTCATGGCATCAAAAATCTGCTGCAAGGTGCAGGTCCTGTTCATGGTGCAACAGGGATGTTCAATTTCAGCCTTAAAATCTAGAATTTAATGTACTGCAGAAGTGTTCAGCTACATACCAACTTTCAGTAGGAAACAAAGATTGCTAGCATAGGGTTGGACTTGGTACCTATTCCAAGCTCTACTAACTTTGGATTTGCAAACAGATCTTTAAAAATTCTAGTAAGCAGCTAAATGTTTAAACAATGAAATGCACAAGTCCGTAAGATTTGCTTGCATCTTATAATCTGTCTTTAAAACAAAGATTTAGATTGAGTACCAGATAAAGTATTTGAGCTTCCATCTGTGAATAAGTCTTGAGAAATAAGACAGCTAACACTGTTAAACAGAAGCACTATTATATTAATATTAATGAAGTTAAGTCAAACATTAAACTTAGCCCCAAATATTGTCCAACTCTCAACAGTTGTTTTTTTCCAAGGCTTCTAGATACAAATAGTTAGAATGTTTCATATATAAATGGTTTGAATGCTTCCCTGAGCAAGACTGCAATTTGACCAGCACATATAGTAAGTTTTCAACTCATTCTTCTTCAATGAGTTTCTCCAAGTTCTGTTGTTTTCTTTTAAACAAAAATCCACATGTAAAACCTAAATTATGCTTTGTCTATTATGCTTTCTTTAGATGTGTCCAATCATTTAATTGATATCCCCTAATTCTGTATTGCCTCCAGCACCCCTGATTCTACACATCTCCTCCAACTCCCAGCCCAAGGTACACATTATTTTACCCCAGGTTGAAGAGTTTGAGGAAAATTAGACCTAGCAAAGAGAATTCAACTTTTAAAAACTAGGCAGGGCAATGAAACGGGTACCATTTAAGACATGGACACATTTTGGAACATACAGTTTCACAGTCAGGACACAGATGTATTCTTATAACATTTAGGTCATTAGAAGGAGCGAAGTGTTCAGCAGCTGAGTGCTATCCAGATTTATTCCAAGTAGTAGTGTCTAAGAGCCCACTGTAACAATATTATTATATGGCTTGGGCTGCTCCCCTCTGCTGCATAATTATCACACAATAGCGATGCAGTAAAAGACATGCAGTATCGTACTTTCTGCTACCACAGGAACCAAAGCTAACCGCAAAGTTAGATGAATGGTGAAGCTGCTTCCATGGCTGAGTGAGGAAGAACACTGGCATTTACAACTCAAGTTTCATAGCTTGATTACAAATGAAGTAAGAACATTTATTTCCACAACAACTATAACTAGTTAATCTCTAAAGCCTCCTTTCTCTTACTAGAAGAGCTTATTTGTAAGCATGAAGCTCTTAAAGCAGACACCTAAAAAGCTTTACCAGGTAGTTTAGTGCACAAACAAACCCTAGCCAACACTTACCTCATCAGCTTGAACTTTTGAAACAAGGTCCTTAAATGCAGGAAGGCAGCTCAACCGCATCATTGCTTCTGTTTGCTCTACAGTCAAACCATTGATTTTTGGAAGAGATGCAGTATTTAGTACAATTTCCTTCCCTCTCAAGAAATGCTGGAATTCTGCATCATATGTAGGCTCCCTAATGTTAATGGAAAAGAAGATTTTAGCTAGGTGCCTTCAAGACATCCCTCCCTTTTTCAACTAAAGTAAAGTAAGAAAACAAATGTTTACCCAATAGTGCCTTTCAGTTTAATCCTGGCCAGCAACATCGCGAATGTTATATGATCTTGATGCAGCATGCCACGTGCCACTCTATTGAAAGCCACCTACCAACAAAACAGTGAAGTTAGTAGCATAAGAAGCCTTGAACTCCGACCCTTCAAAAATTATTAAAGAGTTAAATTTACTGATTTAAAAAACTGAACCTGAAAGAGATCCTTTGTGATGATTGAGAGACGCTGAGTATGGTCTGTAATTCCCTTCAGATTTGGGTTCTCGTACAAGACGTTGTGATAGATGTCCAGGAAAAACTGGAGAGAGTATTGGTACAGGAAATGTATCTGAAAGACAAAAGAGTTTGTTTTTTTTCTCTCTAGACTCCTGCTGTTTGATAGTCAATGGCTTATGCCTACCATAATACAATGCAGCAGCCAGGGCTGGAATTAGGCAGTGCCTATTTAGCTTTGAACAGTAAATACATGAAACTTCTGGTAGGAAGAAGAACGCATCCTACCTGTTTCAGTGACTCCATAGTAAAGTAGATACTGCTGCACGCTGTAGAAAGAGGCAAGTACTGCTGAGAAACAGTCTCCACTTCCTGCATGACAATATCAGTCTCTTCTACTTTTCTGGTGACCTCTGCTGCTTCCTTCTTCAGGTTCTCAAGAGTAGTAATGATGGTGTCATCATCCAGGATACGTCCCTTCACTTCATTAAGTGCTTGTAGTAGGGATTTTTCTAACTGACGCAAGCGCAGCTGAAATTCACCTTAATTAGAAGAAAAATTAGGTTACATATTGTATAGATGTGTTGGTTTTTATGACTTGTATGAATTGTGTATACTTTGCCATTGGACATCCTGAAAAAGCAAGAATATCAGCTATGAAGATATTTCACTGCCTATTTTACAGCTACCGTAAAACCACTGTGTTCTTTTAGAACAGGAGGAAGTTACTTTAGTTTTGGTAAGCATACCCTGCAGTTTGAGAAGGTCAGAGCGTTTTTCATCAACATCTGGTCTTTCAGCTTTCAGGACTTCATTCAGACACTGGCTCTGTAAGCTGCTGCGAGTTACTGTGAAGTTCACAAATGTAACACGAGAGCAGAGGTCCGGTGGGAATTCGACCTATCACAAGAAACATGAAAAACTTTCTGAGCTCTCTGACATACCATTTCTACAAACAGCACAGTCTTTTGTTTACTTACTGTTGGATCTCTGGTGGAGAGGAAGATAACGAAGGATGGTGACAAATCAATATCTTGGTCTCCCAGAGTAATCAGAACTCTGCCTCCAGTTCTCCGCACTTCACGATTCAGGACAGGATTCAGAACTGGATCATAGCTCTCCACATCCTAGAAGCAGAGATGTGTCAAGAGATTCTGTCTCTTGCAAGTGTCTCAAGCTAAAAATCCTGATCCAACTAGGGCTTAAAGCTCTGGTAACAATCAGTTTGCAGTTGGTTTTGAATATGGACCACATTCAGAAGGTATTTCCGCTTTAGATTTGTAGTTGAGCTACACAAGCACAGAGTTTAGGCTACTACCATACAAAATCTCAGTAGGGGAGTATTACTATTTTGTTAGTTCTAATGTACAATAAGCCCCATTCTAAGCAGCACAAGCAACAGTTACCAATCTCATCTGTGAGCTAATCCTTTGTTTTTCCATTTCCATACTCAGAAGTGAAAAATATATCCATCTCAAGTGAAATTCGATTATTCCTACAGTTGCCTATTTCTATGTACTACTGAAACTTCTTCCTGCTACTTAGAATAGATGTAATTCTAGATAACTAGCCATACTAGGTGCTACTACCTAAGACTAGAAATAGCATATGGGAACAAAGGAACAGATGGACAGGCTTTAAGTCATTTTATAGAGTGGAAGTGAAGAAAGATAATTTGAAAATAAAAGCATTTAATCTTAAAATGGTGGGAAAAGGAAAAACCTTCTTTTGACTGTGTATCTCACTAATCATATTTTCTCACCTCACATATCACTCAGTACTAGTTTACTTGTTAAATTACAGTTTGAAAGTAAACTTGTTTGCATCTTACTAACAGAACAATTGCAAACTTTTCTAGTACAATGGGCAAAATTCAAGAATTTAAAATAACTTCTAATGTGATCATGCAACTAACCTGTACGAGAAGTGGGTTACCAAATCTCAAGGCACTTTCCAAGTTCTTCCTGAAAGCGTCATCCAAGAAACTAGTACGAGTTATCTTACGGTCTTTATATTCGTTCATGATAAACTCTGTAGCTTGCCCAGATGGATCAATGATCAGTGGATACCTAAGTTAGTAATAAAACACTTTCATTATTTGGGTTTTGACTGCAGACAGCCGTTTTATGAATGAATGAAAAAGCAGTTTTATGAATTTACATTGCATGATTAGTCTCAACTCTAAAAGCTTGTCCACTGAAGGAGTAAGCTGGCCAGGTTCAACGACTTATTTCAGTTCAGTTCTGAAAGGTAAGTCTGTATTTGGACAACAAAATAGCTTCAGTTCAAGCCAACTTGTTTTAACAGCTAAGCATAACAAAAAAAGGCAAGCAAAGATGAATGAGGCTTTTTACGTTTACACATGGTTGAGAAGCTTTTACAAACATTAGAAGCTCTCTCAACAGTGAAACAGTGCTTTGAAAGAGTTACTGTGATTCTTTGATAGGTGCAAAACCTGGTCTGCTGAGAGAATGTTGCTTTAGAATTCTACACCTTAGGATGGAATACCTATTAAACCGCTTGAGCATGATAGCATTCTCAGTGCACAGGTCATCTGCAGGTAGAGAACTTGCTTGCCAGCGAAGCCGCTCATCTGCGTTGGAAAGGTACTCTGTCCTTGCAATGTCTGTACGGAACTGCAAGAAGTACATACAGTTAGTATTTGACTAGAGATTCTCCAACTAGCTAGTGAAGATGTTTTGAGTAAACACAGGGTATTCTTTTCCAATAGTTCCATTCTTTACTTAGCAATCTTAATACTTCTTTAACTGTTGCAGTAAATTGATTTATGGTTAACTTATCCTGCCCATGTCTTTACCTGGATATTTGCTTGCTGCAAATGGTGAGACCACGTAGTGAACAGATTCTGACGCATCTGCTGATCAAAGTAGCCAGCATAGGCAATAAAAGCTCCTGAAAGTAAGCAGTCTCCTGCGATAGTGGACATCTGGTTCTTGAAAGTTTCACTTGTCTTTTCCCATCTTTCACGTTCAGCAGAAAGACTCTTCAGAAGAGCTGTGCTACGGTTTACCTAGAAATAAGTGGTGAAGTAGTCTCTTCAGATGACATTGTTACCGTATTAAATGTGTCTGGGGACACTTATATTGACTCAAGGCACATTTAAAATCTCAGAATGAAATTAAATTTGTGTTTCTTCAGTGTTAATTTATTATGTTATTCATATTATTATTCAACTGTTGTTTAGAAGCATTTAGAAGTGTAAGTACTGGCATAGTAATGACATGCTAATAATTGAAACAAGTACATTGGGAATTCCCCCCTGCCCTGTAAAGTCCAGTTAAGACATTACAATTACACTACATCCATGCCTCTTTCCAAAGGCTTCCCGTTTCTCCAGCCCAGATTCAGTAGCTTAAGAAGTTTGTGAGATCCAGGGATATAACAGACAGCTCAGATGCACTGCACAGGGAAGCAACCAAGTCTGCTCACAAGTTTGAAGAATGGTTTAATTTCTGACTGTCAAAGAATGGAAAATTACTGATACGTAAGTGTCTTACTTTTGCTTCTACAGCAGCCAAGTCTGCCTTAATAGCTTGAGCCTCTGAAATCAGTACTGCATATTCTTCTTTGTACCGGGCAATACTGGCCTCAAGATCACGAATCATCTGCTCTACTTCATTTGCTTTCTGCTGGTTGTCTTTGGCATCATCTTCCAGCTTCTGCAGTTCATTGCGTAGAGGTTCTACTCTTTTCAGCATATCAGCATAATTCAGCTGTAAACAGTAAAAAGGCCCTTCATACTTTCTAAAATCACATGGTTTAACAAGAACCACAGCATTTAGACATATACTATCAATTGCATCTTTTCAAGCGGAAGTACTTGCAACCTGTATAAGAATTAATGGCTACTTAACAGAAACTTAGGATCGTTTATCAGTCCCTAGGACTCTAGTTTAAACCAAGCCTAGACATAAAAGTAATTGCCTTTTGCAAGATCCTTTTACTGCACTGTAGACTTACAGGAAGTCACCTGAAAGGTTGAGACCACACCAAGTAGGGTACAGCACTGTTTTGCACAAATACTTGATTGGGTGTCCATGCCAGTACTGAGCTAATCTGCCTGCCTTAGTAAAGAATTGAGTACAGCCAAGCCACAGAACAATTAGGGTAGGACCTATTGGCAAGATTAATCTAAGCAGAATCTTATTGAACAGCAACAGGCAAATGAAACCATCCTTGGATATGTCAGCATCTTCCCAAAAGCCTATTCCTTTAGAAAAACAGTCAAGTATTTAAAAGTCTGCCTAGAAGACCTTAACAAGCTGCCTGTGAGCGTGCCCCACTCTGAAGCAAGACAGAAACTGTGTAAGTTTCATTAAGAGGATTGCATTGCATTTTCCAGCCAAGAATTCTATTGTCCTGTAGAATGATACTACATACAGAAAGGATCGGCTATTGTTTACCTCAATTTTTTTGGTGCAAAAGCTGTCTCACAACTGGCTACTAGTTCTCTGGCACAAGACTACAGGGCCCAAAAGAATTCATCTGAACCTTCTACTGATTTCTTTGAAGCAAAATAGCTTGCAATATTTAGTTGAACAGAGATTCAGAACCTTTAGACACTATTATATGCCTTCAGGCTCACTCTTTTCACCTTGCATTTGCTCTCCCGCAGTACTGACTTTACCTGTGCAATTGCCCATTTCACCATAGGCCCGCAGGCCAATGATGCTCTGTTTACAATTTCATAGTTGTAACTTGGATTTGACAGGTAGTTTTTCTTCATCTTCTCCCGGATGGCATCACTGGAAGGCAAAAGTTTTTAGAGCTAGCATGAGTGCACTGTATGTCAGCACACAGGCGTCAGTATCTCTTTATCTGGCCTGCTTTCCACAGTTGACACAAACATTTGCTAGAAGTTTTGCTGACTGGTAGTTGAGATGCTTTAAATAGTTCAAGATATTGTTTCAGAAATTGCAGCTTACAGGCGATAAAAGGTATTTAACAATATTTTAGGATTAGTCACTCACAAATTGCTTAACTCGCTCGTAAAAATTTGGGGTCAGAAGGGAATTCTGGTCTCTAGTCTGACCTCCTGCTTATATTCTGAGCCAGCTAGGTCAGCCTGGATAAAGCCCTCAGAATCCTGGTCTGTTATTGCTGCATAACAGCTTCCAACTAATAATGTGGCTTTGGACAGCGACACACTGCTTTGCTACCATGACTCAACAGCAGCTGTTTTGTCCCAGTTTGCATGATACACCTTTACTTCAGCAGTTTGTTTCCTGTACCACCTACACATCCATTACATGCATGAGTAAATTAGTCTCATAAAAAGTTGACTGCTACTAAAGCAACTACCCAAAGAAAAGTCCAATTAAGACCCTCCATCCATATCTTTGTGAATAGATTATTCACGTAAATAATTCACACTTGCACTTTACCTGATTTCCTCAGCAGAGAAATTAACAATGGTTGGAATGAAGTTCTCTCTCATAATGATGGAACGTATTTGCTTCCAGTCAGTTGTACTTTCGCCCAGTAGTAGGCAGATGGACTCCAGTGCTAGCTTCACTGCTGCAGGTGGATTAGCCATAGAACGGACCTCTACCAGATGCTGTTTCTTTATTGACTTCACAGCTAACCGGTGCCAGACAGATGATTAATGTTGATTGGGAAGAAAATGAACAGTCAGTAAGGTCCATTAAAGTACCTTGGATTAGTAAAAATGCTTCAGGAGTCTCAAAAGGCATTTGAGATTATTAGAGAAGCAGATACTAGCATTCAAACTACTGTTATCGCTAGATAAACTTTTGGGTCAGCTTGCCCACTGGCCACAGGCAACTTATTCTGCTGCCTAACGACGATCCACTTAAAGCTTTGTTACAAGGAATGTCTCCTCTATCCAGTATAATGAATGGACAGCTTGATTGTATGCTGCCTGTGCAGTAATAAAGCATCAGTGGTCTTTCTGATTATGAGGTTTCTTTGTAAATACAGAGAATGAATAAATAACTAGAGCTGGTCTGCCAGAAATGAAGCCGCAAGCCATAAAAGGAGTATCAAGTATCAGATCAGTACTATAAACAGCACAAAATCAGAGCTCAGAGATTAGGAATTTCTTCAACACTGTTCAGCTCCATGCTAAAAGCCCACGCTTTTGTTAGGCAGAACCAATTCAGACTGCACCAAAACACATTCCCATAGACTTCAGTTTTAGATTCAATCCCATAGCGTGATCTGCTTAGGTGCTAACATACCATTCTGAGCTTCAATGACAGCAGGCTCCACCTTGTCAAGATCTTCTTTCACACTCATCTGCTTGTCTGCAATGACCTCCTGCTGCTTATGCAGCTGTTCCTGAATCTCCTGGCTCATGACCTAGGAGGAAGTTTCACAGACAAAATACTGCTTTTTAGAAGTTGAACTTCTTCCAGTACTTGCTCTGCAGGCTCTGTTTTGTAAATAAAAATATTTACTAGGCACAGAGATTTAAAAAAAGGTTTTTACTTTTTTCTTCTCAGCTTCCTGCTGATCTTTCACCATCTTTTTCAACTTGTCATTGGCTGCTGCATTCTTCACTTCCAGTTCCTGACTCTTTATTCTTAGGTCACGCCGCAATTCTTCCACCTGAGATAGATTGTAAGATGGGAGAATTCAGATTAAGCATGGGGATCTATTTAGTCACTCCAGCCTTATGAAGGGGAAAGTTTTAAAGGTATGTACCTGATCAACTGTTTCCTTGATTTTTCTAAGGCCAACATTCAAATGCATTTGCTGTTCCTCCAATTCACTTCGTTTCTCATTGAACAAGTTGGCATAATGGTTGATGAAGTCTAAATAATGGCGTGGTGTGATCGCCATGGTTCTGCCTCCTCGTTTTGCCAGACGAGCATTAGCCTTTAGGGAAGAAGGAATTGTAAATTATGCACTGGTTTTAAACCTATTCAGATGCCAAAGACCATACTTTTTAGGAAACTGGTGCATGATGCTGTGGCCTAGAGATCAACACAAGTTAAGCAATGTAGTAAAAACATACCTGATGGAGAGTCTGATGAACAAACACACAACTATTAACAATAGCTTCCCTGTGTGATGGTGGTTGTGGTAGCTTATCATACACAACTGGCATGTAATCAGGCACAATATAATTTGGTTTCTCAAGATCCATTTTGCTTGTAAACTCTTTGCCAACTTGGTACAGTGCCTCAGTTGACCAGTCTCCAAACCAGTTCAAGACACACCTGAAATACAAAGTATTTGTGAAGACTTCTCCAAAAGCACTGTTTTAACAGTATTTGGAATGCATGTTGGAATATACAGCAGTTACCTGTTGAAGAGTGCAGGAGAGGTAGCTGCCCTGTCCTTCAAGCCCTCAGAAGATGGATTCATAGTGAACACGACATGGAGATTGCGAATAACTTGGCTGGTGAACCATTTGTAGAGTTCTTCATGTGAATCTAACATTAAACCTTCTTTCTGTGCTCCTTCTTTACATTGAGTCATAAGGGTGGCATACTCGTCTCCTTCAAAGAGACCAGGAACCTAATTCAAAAGATAGCTTTGTTGTAGCTTTCAGTCATAAAAAGGTGCTTAAAGTACTTACTTAAAATCTCCTTACCTCTCCATTGGCCAGGAGAGTGTTCATTCTCTCCAGGAATCCAGAATCCAATACATTTGACTCGTCCATTATAAAAGCTATTTTCTCATTTTTACAGCCAGAACGTCTCAATACCGTCCTAAGGTCTTCATCAAAATCTTCACCTGTATATTTCCTGTGAACCTAGTAAGATTTAACATTGGTTATTAACATTTTGTTTTAGCTTTTAAGGGGATTTTTTTATGGGTCAATATTTAAGAAGAGCGAGTCCTGACTAACAGGTTTTGTTAAGTGAAACTAGCATGCCAACCTTAATTTGGTAGACGCTCAAACCGTTCATCCAGGCAACAAATCTTGATAGAGTTGTTTTCCCTGCTCCACTGACTCCAATAAGCAGCAAGTGGCCCTGTGGCTGACGGAAGATTCTGAAAAAGCACATAAGCAAGTGTTACCACGTTACTGAAGCTTTTCCTTGAGCATCTAAACTTCAAGTTTAGTACTAAAACTGACAGATCTTCCCAGCTAGGATCCTGCTGATTGGAGGCCAGAAGTAAATAATCTGTGGACAGCAATGGAATCATGCTCCATTCTTTCTTAGTCTGTACTATTTTAGAACAAATTTCTAAAGACTATTTATATAAGCAGCAACTTACCGGTCAATTCTTAACACATGATCCAAGACTTCATTGAACAGAACAAGTGGTACATCAAGTTCTTCTTCATAAAAGACTTTAAGCCTTGCTTTCACATAGTCTCTTAATTCTTCTTGATCCACTGGAATATAATCCTAAAAGAATCAGTCAATACAGTACAGAATTTAAAATTAAGGAAGTTTTGCTTAGGGATCAATTTAGGAGTAGATGAAAGCATAACTATTAGAATACTTAAAGTAGCAATTCCCTACAAAAGCTTAAGAATGCTGCACTCATTTAATTTGCACAGGAACACATCCACAGCTTAGAGTGCCACAGATAGTGGCATATGATTTAAACACCATTATCTACTGAACCTATCATAGCCTGTGCTGCCAGTCACTGAAGAAACTATGAAATAGTAGCAGGACAGTTACTCCCTCCTTCCTCCCCCAGGTTATTTTAAACAGACTTTCCTAGGCATTTGCTATTGGTCACAGAGATGGTTAGCAGGCTAGATGGACTTTTGTTTTGACCCAGTGGGATTTCTGTAGACTGCCCAGCTGGATCGCTTCAGATTGCAAGAAACAGTCCACCATCAAATTTACAGTATCAACATTGTTCAAGGATCAATGCCTTATCCAAGAGATTCTGTAAGCAGTAATTCGGCAACTTTCTGGGAGTATTGTCCTGTTCTCAATAAATATTATTTTAATACTGCCTTTACCTACTGTGGTAGATCTTACAATAGTATCCCTACCATAACAGCTATTAACTTTGTGGTAGAGTTCACTTCAGAATCATGTAAGAACGTCTTAGAGATCAGTTTAACAAAATGATGGGCACTGACTATCATGTTAATTTAGTCATAAAAGCAGCATCACTCAGCTGCTCCCAAACAATTTCATTTTATTTATTTACTTATTTTTACCTTTGACAGCCAGTTGCTGTATAAGATAGGCCTGCTCATAGCTTTTTCTTTGTCAATGTTGGGGAAGTGCTTCAGAGCAACCATATCAATGTTCTCATCAGTCCAGCGTCTCTCTTCATCTTCTACCAGTCTGGATAAATAAAAAAAGCCAGTGACTACAAATCCTCTGTAATGGGAAGATACAGTCACATCACATGGCAGTGCTACCACTAAAGTGTGTTTCTGCTTTGCATAGATATGACTCCCAGCAGTGTTGAGTTAAAGTCAAGGGAAATATTCTCAATTTGTATCCCAGCTATTTAACATGAAGCACACTTCAGTTTGGACTTCTAATGAAAGTTGGCAAGAAGTGGGCAAAATGGATTTTGTATCCTTCCTCCCCCCCATCTCATGTTTATTTTACCTGTCTTGGAAGAGACGTAAGGCTTCGTGGGCCCAAATCCTGATAAGGCCTTCAACTGGTAGGGTTTCTAGTGGTCTTAATGCTTCGAATATACCTCGCACCCATCGAGTCATTTCACGGGGTGAATAGATGTAGTGTGGCTGTGTGTCTTGAGTGAATCTCTCCTAAAAATTCAAATATAATTAGTTACTTCATTCCAAAGTTGCACTGTATTTTTACAGGTCTTGTGTCACAAGGTATTACTTTGCTAGTGTCATTCAGTGGCTTTCACCAGAACTCAAGTAGTCAGTTGAGTTCTTTCACACATATTAACCATATGAAAGGCGAACAATGCATGTTAAATGATTCAGCATAAAAGGAAGACTTCTAATTTGAATTTTAGGTTGTATTCATCGAATTACCTGAGACATTGTGTAGAATTCTACCATAGCAGCAGTGAGCGGTTCTGCATATGTGCGAAGTGATGGGATCAGCCTTAGCATTGCACGATTGAATGTTCCATATATCTGAGTAAGTGAAGCTGGTCCAGGATAGTCCACATAAACCACAGGAACATGTCGTAAAAATCTGAAAGATTAGCATATTACATAGCCCAGAAGGTCAAATTACAGTCTGTACTATTTTCATTATCTTTTGCCAAAATTAAGTAACTGCTTGATTCAAAATTATCAGCAGTAACTGCAGTTGGTTTGATTGGTCTTTAGTGACTCAGACCAAAAAGCATTCCAAAGTATCCACAGCATTTTAGAGGTTATTCAAGAGGCATTAACAGTGAGTCTGCTGGCTGGCTGGCAGGGTAAGAACCAACTAGCAGTTCAAAAGCACGGAACACAACTTCAGTACAGCTGGTGTTAGACAAGCATATTGAGAACAGATTACATAGTCAATGCTTCAATTTTGACCCCTATTCTGTTGCTATACAGAATTTACTAGATACATTACCTGTGTGAGAGAGGTTTCCTTCCAGGATCAGTAGGTGGATTACATGCACCAACAAACTGAATTCTCTCCAGTTTCACCCATGTCTGATCTGATGTACGATAGAATCCTCCATGTTCCACCATCTGGAAAAAAAAAGAAAAGTAAAGTAAAATCAGTGGAACATTGTATTTCCCTGAAAATAACCATTAGCATATAGCTGATTACAAAGAAAAACAAACCTGTCTAATGAAGGATATGACTCTCTGTGTGCCATACTTATCCATATCGGGCAAGTTGATTTCATCACAGAACAGCACTAGCCACTTTCCTAACTGCACAGGAGCCAGCACCACTCCATTAGGTGTACGCCTGTACTCGCAGTAGTGATCAAAAGTTTTCAAGAGCAGTTCTGGAGTGGTAGCACTAGAAAAGTTGAGTCCAACCACCTTAAAAAGAGAACAGTGAAAAGAAAAGTTAAAATACATGAAGGCTTGAAAGAGAGCATATCAAGAGTCCTGAAAACAGGTATGTTTGGCTGTTGGAAGTACATATACCATCTATATTTCAGGTTACTGCCTGTATTCTCATTGCATGGTCTCCATTTACCATGCAGCAATGCCTCCTGCCCAACCTTGTAATTAGAACATCAAGTATTGTTACTCCACCTAATTACACTGAAGAATGAGAGCTCTTCTTAAACATTACCACAGGTTTTTAAATACTAAATAGTGGAACACTCCTGCATTGTTGAAGCAGCAAAGGAAAGAAGTAGCTTTTAGGCTAAGGATCTTGAGGCATAAATTTAGATTCTGTTCAATGTAGTTTTTCTTTCTTGCCATGTATACACATGACTGACTGAGGTGGAAGTATCACTGAATTCTGACTAGCAAGTCATTTCCATGCTAAATCAAGACTGCTTTAACCTTTAAGGGGATTAGAGACTCAGTACTACTCCGTGATTCACACATGTGCACACACTCTTGTGTACCTCCATGTCAGGCAGAGCTCTGAGAGCACTGAAGAGGGTCATGGTCTTTCCAGAACCTGGTGGGCCACACAGTACTAGAGGTTTGTGTTCTGCCAGCCAAGTATACAGCAACGCTTCATGGCGAACAGTATCGAGGGTTGGTACCACTACATCAGGAGCTGCAACTTTGTGTGTCTCAACTTCAATTTGAGGAACCTTGGATTGCCATGGCACCCATTCACCTGTAATGGACACCTAGGAGCACAAAAACATGATCAGACAATTTAGAACAGGAATATTGCTCAACCTTAGTTAGAAGAGAATATATATTCTTTTTAAACCAGAGTATTTTGTGGCATCAAGTTTGATGTATTTAAACAGGCAGCCTGTTCACTGAACTGTGAAACTGTAAAATTTAAGGTAGTCTAGAGTTTTGTTTTCCAGTTTCATCTCAAAAATCTAAAGCAAGCTTCCAAGAACACAAAAGAGCAACACTTCTGGCGTAAGAAAGGTTTACCTCATAGTCAATTATAGGTATGTTGGGTGCTGTTGGCAGCGGCACAGTGGTGATTCTCCTAATGTATTCTCCCAGCTCTGCTCTCATTTTCAAACGACTGTCTCCAGAAAGAGACCACAGTATTGCATAGACCAGGTATCTCTGTAAGAAGCAGCAAAAGCAGCTATTAGTTTTAGAGTAATGGAATAAAACCTGAATGCGCAATAAATCAAATCCAGCTGCTATACTGACACATCGAACACAGCAGTCACTGAACAGCCTATCATATTTACCTGGATGTAACGCTCTAGTTGATCTATCTGCATTGGAAAGTCTGGATGATTGGCATTGTACTGGGCTACGTTGCGGCAAGCTTGATGCAACATGGAGAACAGAGAACCAAGACAGCGCAAGCGGGTGAGATCCATAATATGCTCCAACTTGAAAGCATGTTCAAGTGCTTTTGTTACCAGGCCGTTGGATGTGAAATATGGCTGCATTATTGTTGCAGCATCTCTCTGAATCTGTTGGGGGAGACAAACACTGCTCAAAGCACTTGCTTCTCATTTTATTACCAGGCAGCAGGAAAATGATTTTGTTTTAAGGTTTGAAATGTTTCATATTTTAATATGCTTTTAAAAAAAAGAAAAAATATGTAAAGATGAAGTCAGCTTTTCTATGATAGGCTGTCATAAATTCTAAGTACACCATACTACTTGTGATACAAACATTCTTACTATGTTATCCCATAATGCAACATACCTGCAACATTGGGGATGCTGCTTCTTCTCCTTCATCTTCTTTGCCCTTTCGTCTTCGCTGAGCTTCTTCCTCACCTTCATCCAGAGGAATGCTTCTTAGTCTGGCCAGGAAGTTATTGAATATCATGTCTGTACTGAGAACATCCTCACTGAACCAGACCATGCCACACCTTGACACAGTAGCCAAAGTGGCGTATTTCAGATCCTGTACCTCAAACATGATACGCACCTAAAGAGTAGAAATTTAAAATGAGTTTGCAGCAAAAACAACCAACCAAAAGAAAAAAAAAACGATAAAACTCCCTCCCCCAAAACAAAGACCTTCTAAAATAAGTTAATTTGTATTTAGCCTCTGAATAAACGACAGCAGTATTAAACTATCCTAAGGCAAGTTCATCATTATTGACTGTTACCCTAGACTTTTATATAATCCACAAGGTTTGTCTTACAGGGTCAGAGTAAGTATAACGTGAAACGTTTGTCTCCACAAAAGCTTTTAACTCCAGCAAACCACTATCTGAGATCAGTATTACTCTGCTTGTGATGAGAAAGAGGGACAGTACTAGAATAGATAAGGTAAAAGCAATAAGTTTATAGGACAGCATGTAAACATCACGTGAAAAAAAGGAACATTACATTTGGTGGAAGGCTGAGACGTTCTCCATTTGGCAGAGTCAGTAGTTTGTTGTCATCCAAAACAGAGTTCAAGTTCTCAACCCATTCAGGGTCTACATCTCCATCAAAGATAATCCACTGACGTTTTTGTAGTTCACCTCTCACATTGTCTATGATTCTACATTAAAGGAAATATTTATTGGAGTACAGAACAAAGACTCAGTAAGGCCAGATTACCCATGGCACAAACGTACTGGCCATTTTTCATCTGTGCTATTAAAAGACTCACTTTCTCAGGACATGTGTAAACAAGCCATCTGTCCATTCTCTGGTGTTTGGATCCAAAGTACCATAGAGGTGATCTTTGCTGATTGCTTTTGGATCTATAATATGAGCAACGCCTTCCACACCCTCCAGCCGTTCGAGAGCTTTCAGAAGCACTCTCCAAGCCATGCTCTTTCCACTTCCGGAGGGACCAACCATCATCAATCCATGATTTATTTGTGTGATCTGATACAGCTGAAGAACCTGTGACAGAGAAATGACGTACCAATTAAGTCTTAGCTTCAGTAGTCAATCTAAGCTTCTATGTATTGCTTGCTTAAGACAAGAAAAAGAAAAAAGCTTTCCACCTTTCATAATAAAAAAGGGAAGATTAGTCTTATACATAAACTTCAATTCCACATAGTCATTTTTTTATTTTACCTTTTCAACCCACATGCCACCAACTTCTTCTCCATCACCATAGGTAAGGTACATTTCCTGACACACTTTCTTAAGCTCCTCTCGCAAGGCTGTCATCTCCCCACGATGATACTGTACTCCAGGGAACACATCAGAAAGGAGACTGAACAGCAATGGAATGTCTTCTGCAACCAGTTTTGGTACCATAGTTTCACATACACTTTGGATCAGGATCTGCAGAGAGTCACATTTTGGTTAAGGTTTTTTGTAAAGTTCGCTTTACCAAATGTGTTTGACAAGGAAAACTTCACTAAATACTTCACTGATAAAACACCAGTCTTGGTAAAAACAACCACTAATGGGGTTTCAACTTTGAAACTACACAACGAATTCCTACTGATTTTCAGTTTATACAATTGTAGTACCTTATGCCTCTTCACTATGCTTTTGTTATTAACTGCTGAGGAACTAAGCAGCGATAAGCATTATGAATGCACCACCCCATAAGAACAAGTCTTTCACTATGATTCAGGGACTCCTAAGACATGTTTAACTTGGTGCTTCTAAGCTATCAAATTACCACCTTTTGTAACTAACATTACTTTGCTTGCATGGCTTAATGCTAAACAACCCACTGCAGGGTTATTTGCTTTGTTTAGTGTGCATCCTGTACTTTATCACAGAAGTAAAGAGTTCACACACACATTACCTCTTGTTCTGGTAAGTTCTCAGCAATTTCTCCCTCATCAACAACTTCACCACGCTCTTCCTTCTCCCGCTTTATCTTCTGAATCCTCTCCCTCTTCACATTACCTGCGCTAACCAGCACACTTTTCAGTGCTCTCAAGCCAAAATCATAGTGGCTTTGGGAGGACAGCTGTTCATCACAAAGCCTATGAAACAAAAGAGACAATATACAATTTGATTCTCAATAGGGACCAACACAACACTCAGTAAGTGTCATTTACTTGAAATGATTGCTGCACAATGTGCTTACTGAGTCGCAAAGAACATTATAGCTTTGAACAATAAGCTCTGTTTTCACTGACTGGAGCCAAACTTATTACTCACTTGAAGAATGGTACTATCTTATTCGCAAGCACTTCAGCTGTACGGAAACCCTGGGAGTACAACATGACCTGGGCAATCAACTGACGGTCTGGTTTTGTCATTGCCAAGCTACGGAACAACTTCTTCAAATTGTCAGGCAGATTTGATCTGCCTGCATAGCCAGGATTCATGGTGATGAAGATAGCCATGTCAGGGCTCACTTTGACTTGTTTGTTCAGCAGCTCACAAGTAATAGGTGTTGCAGCTGAAAAGAGAGTGCATTTAGTTACACTTTAGTCAGTGATCAATCACCCTGAGAACAGAACTCAAACTTCATTTTATTTTAGTTTCCTACGCTAATGGATAACAGGTCCTCTAGTACTGCAACTCAAATACTCAAATACAATTTTCTATCAGCTGAAAGTTACTTCAAGTTTTGATAGAAAGCACCTTCATCCTTGCACTGTTTGGGAGAAATGTAACTGAGCAACAAAACAGTATGAAGGACATTAGAGATGCTGTACAATACTATTAATAATGACCAAATTACATACTCTTGTCATAGTTGGGGTTGGAATGCTCTCGCAAGGCTTCTTGGATGCACTGAACTTGCTGTGAAACAGCAGAGAGCATACGCTCCTCCAGTCTGTTGAACTCATCAAAGCAGCCCCATGCACCCACTTGACAAAGTCCCACAAAGATGCGTCCCATTGCCTGCACGTAGAGGGGAAAATTCACTTAAGTTGCATGGTCAGTCTTGCTTATGTATAGGAAAAGGGAGCAGAGAAGAACACTTTATGCAATGCACCCAAGGCAGGAAGAAGCTGTATTTGTATGTAGGTTACCATCTTTGTAGTACTTTAAAGGTTATAAAAGTCTTCTAACTGACTTTCAGATGTTCACTGCTTCACAGAATCATAAATGATCACAGCTTCCCATTACTACATACTGTACTGCAGTGTGGTCACCAAACAGTCAAGGTAAGTTCACTGCATAATGTTTTGTTTGCTGATAACATTAATACCAGCTGCAGTTGTAGTCCTTCATCACAAGGGCTACAAAAATGATCCAAGGGCTGGAGCACCTC
>BOSO01008526.1:94389-114189 GCA_018403395.1 Gorsachius goisagi
TTTAAACTAAAACAAGGTAGGTTTAGACTGGATCTAAGGAAGAAATTCTTTACAATGAGGGTGGTAAAACACTGGAACAGGTTGCCCAGAGAGGTAGTGGAGGCCCCATCCCTGGAAACATTCAAGGCCAGGTTGGACACGGCTCTGAGCAAACTGATCTGGTTAGCGGTGTCCCTGCTCACTGCAGGGGGGTTGGACTAGATGACCTCTAGGGGTCCCTTCCAACCCAAAACATTCTATGATTCTATGATTCTAAGGAGGATACTAGAATTATAAAACATTTTGGAAGAGCAAATTGGACGGCCAGAGTATGATAAGGCTTCCACCTAAAGAACAACCTTTAAGGTAGGATTCCGCAAAAGGCAACACGAGGAAATACAATGGAGGTCTAAAAGCCACTGGTTTAGGATGAATAGGAATCAACTATTCACTATCTTTTCCACTAAAAGAACTAAGAAATCGTTAAAAAAGACAAAAGAAGGTGCTCCTTGATAAAGTGTGTAGTAATGCAGTAGAACTCTTCGGTAGAAAATGCTATAGAAGCAAGTGTGCATGTGGATTTAAGGAGAGAAATGAGTACCTGGAGAAAGGTTCACTGGAGCATGAACAAGCTTGGAACCTCCTGATCCTCACAACTGGCAGAGGCAGGAAGGGGACTGGGGGCAAGGAAGGACTATCATGCACTATCTGTGATCTTACTATCCCCTACGTATTTTTTTTTTTGTTTTTACAGTCACCACAGGCCAAATGCTGACTAAATGTACTCCTGGTCTCACTGAAACACAGATGTACAGAAAAAAAAAACCCAACCAGATGGGGAATCTGGCAGAGTCCATGAAGTATCATAATTCCTTGTCCATGTTTCATATTGGTTTTTATATCTACACCTGATCAAGGTTTTTATTTTGAGACCTTTGCTGTGTTACAGTTTATACAGGCATTTCTTCTGGTTCTCAGTTTAAAGGTGTCATTAATTTCAAAACATCTGGGTAAGTTTTCTTAGTTTTGAAGAATCTTTCACATCCTGAGGCAAACTCCACATTATGTCACAAAAGACAATTTGGTAATAGTACAGCTATTTTGGCAGTCTCACATTCTCATCTGTTCTCTGTTAAACCAATACTATCAATGGAAACTAACCAGTTTAAGTTACTTTCCTAAAGCCAGCCTTAAGCCCCCACCCCATACTTCCTTTCCCTTCATTTGCTGCTATAAAACTACCCATTCTAAAAAAACCAGGCCCCCTCCCCCAGCAATGTTCTGCCCCACTTTTGCTTTAGGCATCTTTTGTTAAGCGTATCTACATGACCCACAGATATCAGCCCAATTAAGACTTACAGATAATTATATTGAAAATAAACACTGCTAGCTGGTTCAGAGTTCTGAAGAGATTCATATTGCTTACTAGCAAAGACTACATTTTTTTAATCAAATGGCTTACCTGGAAGTCAAATGTTTCATCACAGTTGAAAACCAACACAAAGCGGCCAAGCTGATGTCCAAGAGCCTTAACAGATTCTGTTTTACCAGTACCAGCAGGACCTATTTTTGATGTGAAACAGACATGTTTTAGTATTTATTGTCTGAGGTACCGCTGCCTACCCATGTAATCTGCCAGCACGCCCATTCTGATGGTCCCTGACAAGAGGGTTCAGTGAAACCTAAAACTTACAACTTCCCCCAAAAGACTGCTTTGTTTTTCACTATCTTAGTTATAAGCGTTTTGCATATTTACATTAAAGGTATCTATTAGAGAAGGTAAGACTTTATATACTTATCTCAAGTTTTTACTGTACTTCAGTAGAAACTTACCAAATGGTGATCCTCCAAGTCTTGCCTCCAGGGCTTGTGTCATGGTCAGGTAACAGCGGTCAGTAAGAGGAGTCTGGACTAGCTTATCCTGAACACCAAGGTACTCAAAACCGTAGTTGAATTTGGCATTTGCCATCTGAATGGAGAGCTGTTGCAACACATCTGTCTGCTTCGGGTCAAAGTAGAACCGCATTTGGCTGAGCCACTCAAAGGATTTGGAATTGTCGATCTTGCTTTTGATCAGTGATCGTGTAACATCTCTCTGGTGCACCAACTCAGTGATCTGGAGAATGAAGTAACTCCTTAGACCACAGCAATACAAACCACTGCTAATGAAGTCAGGAATCCTACAGCTTTTCAAATTAGCATAGTAAGTTGCCATCACTTAGAAATCACAACCTGCCAACAGCCTCTGCCTCAAAATCTGTTGCTACAAAGACAAAACTATGTTGACTGCTCTTATTAAGGACTTCCCTAGTTTTCAGCAAAGCACTCAGGTCCAGTTAGTCTGTTAATCCATTACACTACTGAACTAGATATTTTACTTGCCAGTAATGATGAAGACAAGTACTCCTAAAACAGACTAGACATTTTTCTGTAAAAATCTACAGAAATAACCCAGGATGACTTTAACTTTCCCACTCCCCAATTCTTATCTACAAACAAAAGCATATAATAATAACAATAATAAGCAGCTTAATAAGATATTTTACTTTTGAATGAAAAAATCATTAACTTCCATATCTGGAAGAGCTATTCTGAAGATCAGTTCAGTGAGCTAGTGAGTCTAGAATATGCTATCATGCATTAAGCTGACTAGAGTGAAAAACTATCACGACCTACAGGATCTGCGCTTGATGCAGTTGCTTAAATTGCATGAAATTTTTTCCTAGAGGAAAAATAAGTCTTAGACTAATCAACCTTTTCATTAAACTTTAAAAAATCCTCACCTGTGAACCCAGAAGAGGGAAGGAGGTTTCTACTTACCAAGTGCTCCAGTTTCCTTCTGCGAAGAGGCGGCTGCTCCATCAGCACAGAGTCTGCCAGGACATTGAGTGTGACCTCAACATTAGCTAGCACAGAGTGGAGAGGACTGTTGTCTCCAACTCCACCCATACCATTGAGGGCTGACTCGACATTCTCAGACCATGCAATCTGGGCTGACAGGACAACAAGCTGAGCCTGTGTAACAAAAATTCTCATCAGATAGTTTTCCTCACCAAAGTAACCAAGCTGCAGTATGCTTACATGTTCCATACTGATACCTGGTATTTGTCAATCCAAGAGATGTAGACTGCTGGATCAATTGAAGTTGCTTTTCCAAAGATTTCCACTTCAGTAACAGATTCTGCAAGCAATTTAGCAAGGGTCACTCTCATTTCTTTTTCAACAAGAGTGAGCCACTCATTGATCTTGGGATGTTCTGTGATGGAGACAGGTGTTTTGAACAGCACCTGCAAGAATCAGATTTAAGTCAGCCCATGTTCACTTATTTTCAGAATTTTATTTAAAAAGAAACACTGCAGCTATACCTCCTCTCCTTCACGTGAGGATATCCCAAGAACCACAGAATTATCTTCATTGAGAATAATGCTAGAAACGCCAGCAAACATCTTCTTGAAGTGTTTCTGCAGCTTAGCAACATTTTTACTGTTTCCAATGATTTCAAGCAAGTCTTCATCACCAACAAAATAAAACCTAGTAATTACATAAAATTAGATCTATATCAGAACTCCAACCATCACTTTGAATTTATTTATGCTATAGCCACTATACAGGAGTAATCAACACTCATTTCCCCAATACTGCATGGGTGCATGAACCACAAATTTGCTAGAAGTTGTACTTCAGTTCTAAGATTAAGTTTCAGTTCATGTCTGAACCATACAAGTGTATATATGCTCCAAACTGTGGATCATTTTCTTTACCTATACATTCCTGAAATACCCACAGTAGAGCTTGGGATTGAATTAAGTCTATTAGGCAGGGAGAACTCCCACTCGGTACCTCCCTCACCCTTACTCTCTCATGCTAAGTCACAAACTATACAGGTAAGTCAGAACCAATGACTTAAATACTGGCACGTGACAGTTCAGACACTGTCCTTCAATCAAATGCCAGAATTAAGCAGTTCAAAATAGAACCTATACATTTACAGAAATCAGCTGCGATAGTTCCTTAAGCAGGGATGGCAGGTTTAGGTTAACGGTTGGACTGGATGACCTTAAAAGCCTTTTCCAACCTAGACGGTTCTGTGATTCTACTCTATAACTAGACAGAGATGAGCAAGTAAGGGAAATTTTAGTCCCACTTCCTGCGAAGTAGCTGTAACTGAATTCTGTATTTAGACACAGATTTAAACTGTCATAACATTTTATATATATGCAATACGTAAAAATCAGCAGAGGCTTTACAGAACAGTACACCAATTCCTGCACAGAAACATCAAATTACTTTATTTCAAGAGTCAACTAACTAAAGTCAACTTCTTACCGAGGGAAAGAGGACCTCTCCCTTTCCAAGTATTCTCCCAGTGCCTTCTGTATCTTCCCAAGCAAGTCTGCCAGTCTCTCTAATGACCTCTGCACACCCTGAATGTTAAGGACATCCATCACAAGTGGAGATTTGGACACCTTTTTCATGAGTGCCAAAAATTCAGTGCTGATGCTGCAAGTAAAATAACACAGTACATTAGTGCAAACTCAGTAATCACAGGCCTGCAGGACATCAAAGTTCTTTGTCTGTAAACGACCACCGCCTCTCTAATTGTTGCAGTTGCCCTAGAGAACACAAGGCTAAAACGCCCTCTTCATCTACCTCAAATCCACAACAACAATCAGCAGTTCCACTGCTGAATGTCTACTTTTCTTCATTTCCTGAAGAGATGCATAAATCTGATTCCTTGATCTGACTGGAAGCATGTGGAATGACTAAGGATGACTAGAGCAACTTAAAGCAGAGGAAGAAAATTATGTTTGAAGGGTGAGACTACAGGCTACAGCAACAGAAATCAGCCTGCTGGTTGCAGCCACAATGCCAGAAAAATCCTTGCGGTAGCTGACTGGAACTAGCAAGAAAAACTACCTGAATCCCTATCACCTTCTAAAAATTGTGCATCAGCCTGTTTATTATAAACCTTTTTCTGTCAAAGCTGTCTACATACACCTCTTGCCATATTTGTTTGCATGATGAACTTAACTCTACAGCAGGTCTGCAATCCAGCTGGACCAGGTAAGAATATAGCTAGTATTTCAATTTACAGAGCGCTACACTGAAGTCATGAAGTTGCAGGACTGTCCACATGGTGCCCATGGGAGGCAAGAAAAGAAGAAGGCAATTAAAAAGTTACCTCTGGAACCGCTGGGTCTCCACAGGTAGCAAGTGCTTGATGTCTGCACTACCAGTAAAGATACCCTCCAGGTAGACCCATCGCCTTTGGACATCTATCCAGACATCAAAGAGTGCCATGATACGGTTCAGCTTATCTTCCCAGCTAAGGGCATCTTCCTCAAACACCTAAAGTTGAAATACTGCATTAATATTCATTTTAATAGTAGCAGGAGTGTGACTGCTAATAATTTTTAGTGGAAACAGTTGTTTGAGAGTTACAAAGTATGCATATGCAATTAATAGTCTGTCAACTTAAACAGTGAATATAGTCCCTGCTGACAAATGTGTACACTGAACAAGAGGGGAAGGAAGAATTATATGAAGATTCTTTAGCTTTGTTCTCCATTTTACCTTGTAGTACGGTGATAGTTTCATAGCAGACACGCTGTTAATGTGCTCTTTTACTTTGTTGAAAAGGTCATCCCATCCACGAATCAAACGACATTTATTCTGGTAATTGACCAAGTCCAGTTCGTAAGTGTTCCACACCTCTCTTATCTGAAGAAAAAAAATGCTTAAGATACTGCTCCAACATAGTTACAGAGTAGAAATTTATTACAGTAATCAGATTTTACTTTTTTTTACCCAAAGATACTGGGTTTATGCTCAAGTTTTTGTTAAAAATGCTGAGACTATGATGCAATTAGTTAAAACTTAAACAAGGTTGGGTCTTTGCAGTCATTATCAAGGACTGCTTTTCCCAAATAATGCAAGTTTCATCAGAGGAAGCTTACATAGCTTTAAGCTGTTCCCCAAAACAAAGTGTTCCATGGAATCTCAGCACTTGTATCAACAGCTTAGATTGACAAGTTTACTACACAATTGTCAGCCACCTGACAGCAAGCCTTTGATTTGCTATTATGTGCATACATACAAGAGCTGATACTAGCCTGTTTCAAGAACTCTTCCAAAGCCATCTCTCCCTGAGCCACAAGCAGTACATCTTTGACAATTGCTTCATTTCTCTGTAAATCCACATCCCAGATCTGACCCAGGGTCAATTCTGAGACAACCCAGTTAACATGAAGCCTTTTCATCAGCTGTTTCCAGTGACGATCTTTCAGTGCTTCGGATTTGAGTTCAATAACTAACATGTTTATCTATAGAAGACAAGAAAGCAAGTTACATCCTTGAACTTGAAAGACAAAATAGATGCATTTTTTAGAAATCAGTATAACTTACCTTCATGTAGCCCTTCAGAAGTCTCTGAACATACTCATAGGAGGCATACTGTCGCAAGCGGGCAGGGAAATTTTTCAGTTGGTTCAGCAGACCATCTAAGTTTTGTCGAAGCTGTCAGCAAGATAAAAGCAATACTATCTTTCTCTGCAAGTTCTGTGCACATAGTTTTACAAGATGTCTATGTATTTTTACAGAAACCTCTCGCTAATGAGATACTATTGACAGTACAGCTTGTTTAGTGTTAAACATATTTGCATAAGATGTGGTTACTCTGTAGCTGGGAATGTAATTTTATTGGTCTGGATAAGATTTATGACATAGTATTGCCACAGGCAGCTTATGGCTTAGCGTTCCTATCGCTCTCTACCTCCTGAGCATTGAACTAAAACTGATGCTGTTCCCTAATGAGGTCCAACAGCCTATTTAAAAACAGCACAGTTTCTTCTCTGTAGATTCAGTCCAATGTCAATTTCAAAACTACTGGAATTGCATAAATCCCCTGCAAAATTACTTAAGTTGTGACAAACCCTGTGCATTTTTTTAGCTTAGCATGAGAAGAAACACACTTACAAGATACTGAACACTAAAAATGATCTGGAACACGACAATTGAGCATGTCTACCTCAAGAATTCCTAATTTGCATGTACTTGCAGTAGTTACATTGGTTATGTATACAGAAGTGAAGTACCTTGCGAGGCTGTACAGAAACCCAGGGCTGTTCTTTCATTTGATCAATCTGTTCCCAGACCTTAGAGAGTTCAGACCAGACACCTTTGAGATCCTGCAACTCTTCAAGGGCTACCTATAGTAAAGAACGTATCAAACATCAGCAGTTATTCCTACTTTCTTCAAAGTCATTAGCATGGGGGAGTTAGACAGAATACTTTTACCATGTCAGAAACCTTCAGACAGCTTGCCAGTTCAACAAAACTACAATAGCAAGGGACCCAGATGAGATTTTTGCATCTCAGGTCACATAATAGCTTCATGAGAATAAGACAGGAAAGGAAGAGATCACAGACAATCTCTTAAGGCTAGAAATTAATGAACGTGGAGATTGTGTCTTGACACTAGTACACTGCAGGCTACAAGTCAGTCCCTCAAGGGAGAGGGAGATGGAACTGAAATATTTCTATCTGAAACTGACAAGAAGTTGTGTGAGCAGGTTGTACCTGGACACGCTCTTCACTGCCACTGAGAAGTCCTGTATCTGTTAGTTCCAGAGCTTCCTTCGCCTTCGCACACTTCTCACGATCGTCCTTCAGCCTACCGAATTTTCCTTCGTAAATTGTAAGAGCTTGAAGAGCCTCTTCTGGACGCAGGTTTCCCTGAAGTTTGCATAGGACACATTAATCCAAAAATTTTACAACCAAGTTGAAGCCAAGTTAAAAGCAAGGACCAAATACTAAATGTTGGTTTGTCTCATTTTTCCATTTCAAGTTTGCTGACAGTAAGGCGTATTAATACAGAATAAGTCTCATCCCACTTTTACATGCAGCTTTTGGCTTTACTAAATACCACATTAGGAAAGAAAAAAAAAAAAAAGGGCAAAAAAGCAGCTTGCTTCTGAATCCTCCTACATGCATGCCTCTGACACATCCCTTGTTTCAGCCAAAGCTTTGTTAGTAACTGAAGTTGTCTTGCTTTTTGCACCTAACACCTAACCAATGTTTTAAGGGTAAATTTCCCTCTGCCACCTGCCTCCCGCCCCAAAAATCAACACATTGACAAGTAATTACAGAACACACAAAAAGACTTTACCATCATATAAAATTAAAAACTGAAAAAAAGCATAAAAATAAACTGCCTATGTTTTATTGAATGCAGCATATCTACCTCATTTGCTGAATGAGTACTAATCGTCACTACTTACTGTTACGGGCTTTGTTTTCTCCCAATCTGTTAGCAAGTCAGTTGTTCGGCTCTCCACTGCACGATCCTCTTGAACTATCTTCATCTGCAAATTTGCTACTTGTTGTTGAATGGCAGAATCCTTTCTACGCATGATGTCATTAAAGGCACCCCATTCTCCTTCAATGTTGTCAATGTACAGCCAAGAGGATGGAAACTGGAACCTTTGTTTCTCAAGCAAGCGCTGACCATTGCGATAAAGCTACAAGAGCCAGGAGTTGTAAGTTAGAAAGACAAAATAATGTAAGTCACAAGGCTAAAAATACTCAACACACTTTAATAAGCACTCACTATAGAGTTCACTGTATTCCTCTGGATATTAAGTTCAAGTCTGTTCTCAAGAGAACATGAATATCATGAAGCTGCATCTTAAGAGCTAAGCCTCACATTTCCAGAAGTAAGAATCATTAGCAAGACAACATACCTCAACTTGCTTTTCAAACTGCTTGATTTTACGTTTCAAGGACTGCACGTACGTGATGAACGTCACTGCATCTGATGTGCTGGCAGTGTCCACTGAATGCTGCTCCAGTTCTTGACGGGACTGTTTGGGGCACAAATCAGTGTTTTAGAAGTCTAGAACAGTTGCTCTGAAAGTGGAAAACTGGAATTTGGACTTGTCTTACCTTAGAAATTTGTGAATGAAACTCTGTCATATTCTGACCAAGCATTTGGCCAAATTTGCTGAGCACTTCCTTGTGCCAGGAGTCATACTTCAAGTTCACCTTTGATTGTACCTACAATTGAAATTACATAACAGTAATTTGTCAGCCTTGCTATTTTCTGTTATACATCCATTCTGAAATTTATCACAAGCAATTACAATTTCTTACCTTGCCATAGTCTATGACAACAGGTCCAAATTCCTTTCTGGTTTCTGCATTATCAAATGTTCCTCTTGCCTTTCTTATCTGAACTAAAAGGGCTTGCCACTTATTCAGGTCTTCCCCAAGACGGTTGTATATGTTTTCAGCCTGCATATCCCACAGACACTGGTACTGCAGCCAAACCTAATTGAGGTATTTCACAATGTTCAGAACTTCTCCAGCATATTCCAAAAGACATTATGTCCCCTCCAACACCCAGGAAAACTGAGAGAAAAGCCCACATATATTTAGCTCTAGCATTACGTGGTGTCAGCCTCCTACCTTGACATACTGCTCCACTTCAGTCACAATTCCCATGACAGCAGAGTATGACTCCTCCAGAGCCGCAGGGCCATCAGGCATCCTCGTCAATGCATTACGATAGAATTTCTCTTCCTCAGACAGCTCATAATGCACTCCAACCTAAGAACCGCAATTATATGTGATATACATTAATTTCTAGGGCACTCAGATTCAGTCTTAGAGCAACGTACTAAGGTATCGAGCACAATTAATTGCAAAGTGAAAATAACTGCTCAGACTTCTATACAGCTTCATTACGCTTACCTGGTATCTCTGACTTTGAATTCTTGGTAGCGACAGGATTACCATCTTCCAAGAAAACATTTCTTGATAAAGTTTGTACCTACACTCTTCAATTGGTGGATTCAAGTATATCACCTGGTTGGTTATTCTTAGTTCATGTACAATGTTCTGCAGAAACAGTAAACACACTCAGTCTTACTGGCAGGTACTACAACACGTAGACAAGAATTTTGGAGTTCAAGAAGTAGCACATACTTTTGAAAAATCAACCTGTACTTAAATGGGAGCAGGCAAGTATTCCTCCAAAACAAGATATAAAATAAATTTTTTATCTCCCATATAAGCCTCAGGTATAATTCTTGCACTAAGTAATTAACAATAATGGAAAAACCAACAAAAAAACCCCACAAGACGACTTACTTTGATCTTGGGTTCACCACCAGGCTTATGGCTCACTTGAGGAGCATCTGTATCCATGTCAACTTCTGCTTTGTCATCTGCTTGTCCAAGAAGAACTTGGGTCCAGGCCCTCAGTCCAGCTTGCAAACGAACGCCCAGGATTCTTTCAATCTAAAGAAAATAAGCCACATCAGAGGAAAAAGACGCATATTCACTGCATAAAGATCCTCACTATTGATGTATTCTGACACCAGGCACACTGTGGCACCTCAAAGAAGCAAGTGCTCTTTTACTAAGTCGTTAAAGAGGTTTAAGAGTTTTGGTAAATTTTCACTGAATATCAATTCAAAGCTTCTCCTGTCCTCATGGACTTTAATGGAATTAAACAATTTTAACTGCTTTGAAGTTGGCCTACTGCCCAATAACCAAAAACTTAACAGGCAGAACCAAACAATTTGAAGGCAATGAGTCTTTGCTACCAGTATAGCAAAGTTTCACCACCCTTTAACTACCTTGCTCCCCAGCACCTTCTAGACAGTCAAGCTATATCAAACTTTTTTCTTCATAAGACAAAACACCCTTTGAATTAATTGATCCCCAAAATCAACAGCTAAAAACAAACAGGTCTTGCACCTTCTGCATACTGAAAATGTGCTGAAATTTTCAGAGAATGGCAAGACAGAATCTTCCCTAGATGACCATGAAGAGTATAATCAAAAAACATTTTGCACCTAATTAAAATGTTTCCTCTAAATATGTAGTACTTCCTTGATCTCAAACCTACCTCCATATCCAACTTATTGACCCAGATTGGCAAATTTGAGTATGAATGAAGATTTAAGTCATCCACAGCTTTCTGAACTCTGTTCAAGATTTCAGAGAAAGTCTTGTGATCATACATGCATGTTTCCAATGATCTCACTTCCAGGTCTATTTTCTCTTCAATAATGAGCAGGTCATCCACCTAAAATGGTTTAGGAAAAATTGCATGTTTAGTTTGACAGGTTAGATAGAGGCAACAATAATTATGAAGTAATGGTCAGTCATTTCTCTTTATCTGGATGCAGTAAGTCTATGGATTTTAGTAGTACTAAAAGATCCATTCAGCTGGCCAATTTGTGCCAACACAATCAGCTACTTAACCAAAGAGCTACTGAACAGGTCATCAGCTATTCAATTCTACTTTTGGTTAAAAACACATTACTGAAGTATAAATGTAAATGATTTTTCAGAATTTGGAAGATAAAACAAACCTTTTCCTGGAAACTGAAGACAGTCTCAGCTAAGCGCTGTACATATGGATCAAGTTTGTATGATTCCCACACGAGTGCAATTCCTTCTGCAATCAAAGCCTGCACCTCTTTCTTCAAGCCAGCAACCAGAAGCGAGATAGTATTACGCTCTTCTACTTTCTCACATGTTCGTTCATATGTACGGACACTTTCAATGAGAGAAATAGCAAATGGATAGAGCTGGTTTGCTTGGTGAGCTTTGTTGACAATTGCTAGTGGAACACGGAAACCAAGCCACTTCAGGTTTCGGACTTCTTTTGAAAGCGTAATTATTTCTGGGAGGAAGTTGACTTTCAGTTTCAGGACGTTTCCAGTTCGACCTCTAACACGAGTGCTTTCAATGGTGAAAATACGACCAGACACACCAAGATTGCGTTGCTGAACTTTTCTTGCCCAGTCATCAAAGATCTCCTGAGTGTTGAGCTTCATGCGAAAGCTATCTCCATCCTGCTTTAGCTTCTGACCTTCTACATGGTTCTCCCAACCTTTGCCAAGGACATCCTCAACACGCTTCATGTAAGCAGTGAGCTGTCTGTCAATCTGTTTTGCCCAAATTATAGACCCAGACACAGGAGGCAAGTCACGAACATGACTCATTTTACAAGCTTGACTCTGTGGGTATTGTACTTTAAATTTGTCATGAAGAGACTCAATATCATCTTTTACACGCTGAATCAATTGTGTTTGATATTCACGAATGGCACCACGAATGTGAGGTCTGACAAACAAGGCATTAAACCGAGAGAAGATTCTAAACATTTCATTGGCATTCTTTGCTGTACCAAGCTGGTCTCTCAAACGGGCAGTTATTCTTGTTTCAACTCTATCAATTCTTTCATCGTATCGTTTCATTGCTGCTTCCCAGGCTTCTGTACCTTCTTTGGAAACATCTAACCCATCTACTTCCTTAACATTCTCATAAGCAAGATTGACTTCTTCAATTGCATTAGCATCTGCAGCATCAAAAAGGACTTCTGCTACTTTCATATCCTGCGGTTCAGGTACCTCTCCTTGATTTTGCTGGGCAACAGCAGTTACCTGCATTAGAATCACAGTTCAGCAAGTCAGATGCTTCAGAATTTACCTACAAATAGGTAAACACAGTCTGTTCTAATAAGCATTGCAAAATACCTACAAATTCGTATCAAATCCTTAACAAACTTTCAATCACGTTTCAGATTTAAGTTCAACTAGGAACAGGGCAACACAGTTACTACATAAACTGCCACTACTGTGCAGCGTAATGTTATTTTCCACTGTGGTTTAGCCAAGCTCAAGTATTTACACACTTATTAATCTCCTCTATGTTATGCCTGGTCTTGCTGTGTCTATTAACATGAGCAGAGTCATGTAGTATGTGATGTACGTCAGAATTAAAGCTAAGTCTATTACTAAGGGTTCAAAACTAGACTGTTTTTTGAAACAGAGAGTGAAACCGAATGTTAACATTAGTTTTGCGTTGGTAATTTTTTAAAGCAACAGTGAACACCCTTGAAGTTGAACACTGTCAAAGAAGCTGCACGGATTTTCTGTCTGATAAGGACCAAGAATCTTACCTGAGGTCGCAAGACTCTCACAATAACTGCCCTCAGCTGCTCATGCTGACGCCTGAACTTCCTCATTTGATCAAGACGACCTTGGAGTTTCCTATGAGCAGGATTGATACGCCACACCATCTTCAGGTTCTCTTCCCTTTTTCTTTTCACAATATCTCTCAGCAGAACTTGTAGCTTCTCATATTCATCATCCCAGGTTTGGAATACTTCAAAGCATGCAACCATTACCTAAATAGAGTTTTAGAATAAGAACTTTAACTCCCAAATAAAATGCTTCCTGAAAGTCACTATTTAATGCAAAAATACAGCTGCCAGTGCCACAATGCAAAAATACAGCCACCAGCATCACAAAACCATGAACGTACCTTTTCAAATTCTTCATAGGCAACATGCATCAGTTTTCTGGTTCCCAACACTTTAAGTAGCTGAGAGCTCAGATCTCTTGAAATAGCCTCCACTAAACGCAATGCCCTTTGGATTGGGTATTTTGTGTTTCTAATTTTTCTCAAATGGGTAAATATTGCAACAAGGGCCTGCCTTATTTTGTCCAGCTCAGTAGCAGACAGCAAGTCATTCAGTGGAAAATCTTTCATCAGTGGATTATAGTCATTCACAGTTTCCAGAGCCTGTTTTAGACCTAAATGTAACAGAAAAAAATTTTGAATAGAACTTTTCATTTCATTAATCAAATCTGTAGCTTTAATGAGACCAAGGTTACTCTAAACAGCATTGTTCTTTGTACCACAATGTTCAAGTTGCATAACAGGTCAAGTTCTGTAGGACATTTGTGAAAAATGTTATTGAACAGCCATTTTACCTGTGTCTGTATCAAAACTGACAGTTGCATGAAAACGTTTGCCGTGTTTTAGAATATCCAGAGTCAGAAGAACTTCTGGACTTTCACGTTTTTCCTGAATGCGATACAGAGCCCGTTCCAAATTTAACCAGAAACTTATCTCCTGTAACGCAGTGCCTGATGCAGGATCTCGATCTAATTTCGTCACCTTAAAAGTAATAGAGAAAGAGAAAGGAAGGAGAAAAGCATTTAATTTATAAGCTTCGACTGTAAGAACTTGCTCTATTACTAAATATAACTGAAACATGTAACATCTACTAGGTTTTAATACTCCAGCTTCAGATAGTTTTGGCGCTCATTCTGTGTGTAGCACAAGAGTCAAAGTTTAATTCTAGGGGTCCTAAAGGTTGGTTTAGGACCTTCATGCAGTATCTTTAGCATAGCCTGAAAAGGTCACCTGTCCACTTTTCCATAAAACAAACTTTTTAGGCTCTGGAGTGAGAAAAGGCACCACTGTTCCATGAGCAATAGGTGTTTACGGTGCCCATGGAGGAAAAAAAGCCAGAGTAGTATCTGAGATGCTATTTCTAACTGACAAAAGAAGAATAGCAGAATTCTTTTCAAAAGTACCAAGCAGGAATACAAGACATTACAAGACAGGACTGGAGCAACTGTTCTGAAGTGGTTGTGGATGCAGCTGGGGAAATAGCAAAACAAAACAAGACAACCTGTTTCTCTCAATCTGCTGTGAAGATTTGAAGAATAGCCACAAAATTCACAAGGTTACTACCAGTTACTTGAGTGTTTACAATACAGATAAAATAACCATGCTTTCAGTACTTGCAGAAAAATTTAGACTAGACTGTAAATTTACACCAGGCTTAGTCTAGTCTAGAATTAGACTTAGTCTAATTTAGACTAGCATCTCTGGTGACTCAGAAAACTGGTCTCAGATCCTCAGAGTATCCTGCATGGAGCAGGATTTTACCAGTTAAACTGTGAAGATACACAGTACTACACAGAAGTTCTTATCACATAGTCTAGTATTCAGGGGTTTTTTTGTTTTACCTTTTGTATCTCTCTAATCCAGCGGTTGACTCCAGATTGTAGCTGATTGAGGAATAACGGATCCTCAGCCTTCTCACCAAAATCTGTGACCTTTGGTTTTTCTCCACGTTCGTAACACTGCTTGGCAACATTAGTAATGGTTGCATGAATTGGCAGACTAATCTCTGGAATTTCAATATTCTGCTGCAGATGCAAGAGGCCCATTTCAAGTTCTGCAATCTTTTTTTCAACTGAAGGAGCCATCTTATCTCCATCCCTAAAAAAAGCACAATGTTTCTGTATAAGAAGTCAAAACAAAAGCCATACACAACACATTTAAGCCATCTGAACTACACGCCCGGAGTCAGCAACAGCATTGTATGCAACTGTGTGCTTAAATGATTTCACATGACTTGCCTTGAACAGTCACTGTTATTTTTTTCAGTAAACACCTACTTGAATTCCAGAGCAGAGAAGTGCAGTATATATATTGAATTACCTGTCTGCTTTGCCAGATTCTCTGATATAGGACTTGAAAAAGGGAGCAACAGCATTGCTAATGAAAGAGTGTAATGTTTCGTATGGAGAATCTTCACTGAGAGTGAGCACTCTTAGTTGGGAAGACACTGGTTTGTCGGCATCAATCACTGGTGTACGCTTAATGAACGCCAGGCTGCAGAACAGAGCAGAGAGTTACCAACTAAACATTTGAAATTTAATTGACAGTTGGAATAGCTTTAATCTGACTGCAAGTTTAGGTCACAGGAATCAAATGCTAACCTGCATCATCATACTTTATGATCTTCTAAGAGACTTGAACACAAGTCTTCCAAAAAATACATCTTTATACTTCAGTAATCAGCCAAACTTAGCTATCAATAGGGACTTTGCAGTATGGGCACGCTAAAGAAGCACACATCTTGCAAAGCTTCACAGTCAAATATGCATTAAGGTAAACGACAAATATGTAAGAGTCAATCAGAGATTACTGAACCCAAGTTGTGTGTGTTATGTTTGCACGCATGCCAAATTAGTAAGATTTTCTATCTTTAACTTCAGACCTAGAAGTCCATTCCTTTCAGCCTCATGACATACCCTTGTTTTGTCAGAGTCTCCACCTTAAAAACTATTGCCCCACCTGAATAAAAACACCACATGAAGCACTAGGTAAACTGGAAGTAAAGTAAATCTGCTTGTGTAGGTTTTGCATTCATAGGGTAGAAATGTTAAGATCTATTTTACTAACTCACCTGTTTGATTTTATTCCATAATGAATGTCAGTACTGATACTGTAGGAAATGAACTCTTTTTCCTCTTCTCCTTCATCTCCCACATCCTCTGCAAAAAATACACTATGTAAGAAATATTTTATTTCTAAGGCATCTACCACTCTCTCAACCATCTTCTGCTATTATCAAACAAGTTTCTAACCTTTCATTTCCACACCTGATTATTATGCAAAATAGCTTAAATAGAAGTTAGCTTTTCAATATCCCTCAGATTCAGAACGGGTTAGGTTTTTTTTAAATACAACTCCATGAACTTTTTTAGGTTGCTATAAAAAGAATGATAAAACATTACAACAAAGAAATTATAACCCACATTCTGCTTGTGAACCAGAGAGAAATCTTCTGCAATACAGAATGTGCATTTATTTGTAGAGATGGGCTACCAGGATAACTACATTCAAGTGAAAACATTAAACAGCTGGTTTTTTCTCTTATAGATTACTTTGTATTTTCAGACTTTTTCTTTAAAAGTGATTTGAAAATTAAGCCTCTGAACAAAAAACCTCCCAACAAAACAAAAACCCAAGCCGTGGGGAAGTATTCAGACATTACCACAGCCAATGTATCACAGATGATGTAATTTTTGGGGATGCAGGCAGTTGTGCTGCAATGCAGTGATTTCGGTGCAGAAGGTCACTCCCTCTTGGGGGACGTGCTCTGATTGGACACATTACAGTAGGCTCTCGTCCTGCTCTGATTTCATTTGGCCCTTCCACAGGAGATACAGCCTGAGGGTGTCACATTTGTGATCCCGAGCACCAGAAGCCCAGTCACAGAACAACACTGCACTAGACACCACAGGAACCCGTATGAAAGCTGTTGGCATGCTGCGTAGCTAGCGATACCACATAGCAGTTTTCATTAGTCAGAAACATGGGTTCTGTTTTATTGTATTTGCAATCAATACTTTACTTCATACTATCTAGTCCACACACAAATTTCAATAATATTGGCTTTAACAGTATCAGAGAAAACAAGATCTCCATATACTGCTGGAGGTTCCAAGTCTGTTAAGTTTGAAGACCAGCTGTCAATCAGAAAATCCACTCTCCCCAAATAACTGCTAATAAACCAGAAGACATCTGCCCATAGTAAATTATCATTTAGCTTCTAAAAAAGTAGTGTCTCAATTTGGTTTTAACCATATAGATGTAACAGTAGTTATGCGACAAACCAGGAGCTAACTGATCACCATTATCTTTCATTACTTCTAACCCAAACTAAGGAAAACCAACATCATGTGCAGACGTAAGAGAAATTTAGAAATCACCTGCATAGCCTATTAACATCCAATAGATTTTCCTTTAAGCCTTGTTAAACGCTCTATCATGAATTCATAATTCATGTTGTTCTTTTTTTCCCCTCTAGAAAATTCTGTTATCCCTGCTGAAAAAGAAATCTCAAACTTTGGAAGGGGGAGGAAGATAATGAGCAGAAACAGGCATAAGACAAACAAAGACAGGATATTTTAAGCAACATCTTAAGCTCACAGTGAATAGGCAGTGCATGGAAGAACCTCCTTCCTATTTCCCTCAGTGTGCAGCAACTGCAGGGCATCTATCCAGTACCTTACACTGCAGCTGCTGACATGTTAAATAATGCAGTATGAAGCATGTATATGAAGATTTGATATACATCTATAGGGACTGAACCAACAGCACACTAGAAGTAGAGATCTGTAAGTTTAACAGTAAAATTTTGCAAGCTCAGAGTGATAGTCATGTAGTACTGACTGTCAGTCTTGTTTAATAATAAAAGTCTGTTATTAATGCAGCCTAGTTATATTTTATTACTCTTCATTATGCTAGATTCTGTGACAATAAGTGCCTATTTAGCAACAGATCTGTTGACAGGAAAAAGTAATTTTCAAAATAAACAGAGTCAGTAACAGCAGCATGTAAACAACAAGCAGGTTTAAGTCACAGTGTCAACGAAGCCGTAGCATTTAATGCAGCATTTGATGAAGTTTCCGAGGGCCGTTTACAAGCAGCACAGCCACCAGGCTTTGCTGACTAAACAAAGACACTGCAAGGCCTACATCTTGATCTATCAACTTCGGAGTCTCACTAATTAACCATGGAATAGCGCTAATTAACCACGGTATAGCACTTTTTACAGGCTGATTCAGGTTTGGCTTGCTTTTTTTTTTTTGTCCAGGGTTCTGAGGGGTTTTTTTTGTTCTGTTTTAGACCGCTTATCTGCCTCGCCGGCAAGCGGGTCATTTCCTCGGCAGAACGGCGGCCGCGGCAGCAGCGCCCGCCGCCTCCTGACGAGGCGCTTTCGGTGCCTTCCCCAGCAGGGCAGGCTGCAGCCGCAGCGCACGGCCCCGCCGCGCACCTCCCCCGCAGCCCCCGAGGGACGTCGGCTCAGGCCCCGGCCCCGGCGAATAAAGAATAACTGGGGAGGTCGGGCCCGGCGGCGGGGGCCACCCCACAATCCGCCCGCTGATGCAGGCCCCGCGGCCGCCGCCCTCGCCTAACGCCCAGCCCCGCGCCTCCCCCCGGCCCTCCGCCCCCGGAGACGGGCCGCGCCCGCAGTGCGGCAGCCCGGCGCCGCCCCGACCGGGGCCGTACGCGAGGCGGAGAGTCCCCTCACCCCGCGGCGGGAGGGGGAGCGCGGCGGCGGCGCGCCCCTCCCACCCCGCGGCAGGGCGGCGGCTCGGGGAGGCAGCGGCGGGCGCCGCCGCCATTTTGACAGCGCGGCGGCCGCCCGGCTCTCGCCTCACCTTTGAGGGTGGAGCGCTCCACCAGGACCGTGTGGACCTGCGGGTCGGAGAGGAACTTGCGCATATGCTCCACAGCGCCCTTCTCCTCCAGCGCCGCCTCCAGCACCGCCGGGGCTTCGCCGCCATCCTCCAGCAGCAGCGGCACCAGCTTGCGCAGGTGCTTCTGCAGCACCGACACGTCGGCCACGTTCTGCACCGCCGAGCCCGACACCTCCATGCCGCCTTCCTCGCCGCCGGGGCCGCCGCCCCCACCGCCGCCGGAGTCGGACATGCCGAGGCAGGGACAACGGCGGGAACCCGCGCTCCGCCCGCTCAGCCGCCGCCCCGGGACTGGCCCGCCCGCCGCGCTGCCAGCGCCGCCTCGCCGGGGAGGCTGGGAAAAGCAATCCGCCACGCCCCCGGCCGAGGGGGCGGTGCCCGGTGCTGGCGTGGCTCCGCCCGCCGTCCTGAGGGCTCCCGGCGGCGCGGCGGGAAGCGGGCCGCAGCCCCGCGGGGGAAAGGGCGGTGCCTCCCCGGCGAGGGGGCCGCTCGCCCCGCTATTTAACGAGTGCTTTGTTGGAGTCGTGTCTCCCGGAATGAGAGCGCGGTGGCTGCGCGCAAGGGCAGGGGGAAAGGCCCGCCCAGCCCCGCCGCCGCTGCTGCCCTCGGCGCCCCGGCAGCACAGCCCGCACGGGGCGGGTCCTGCTTACCGCCGCCCCGACACCTGGGAGACAAAGCAGCCGCAGGCCTCATTTGTCCAAAGAGGAAAAAATCTTTGTTTCACGTGAAAAATAGAACCGAATCATAGAATGTTTTGGGTTGGAAGGGACGCCTAGAGGTCATCCAGTCCAACCCCCCTGCAGGGAGCAGGGACACTGCTAACCAGATCAGGTTGCTCAGAGCCCCATCCAACCTGGCCTTGAATGTTTCCACCACTCTGGGCAAGCTGTTCCAGTTTTACCACCCTCATTGTAAAGAATTTCTTCCTTAGATCCAGTCTAACCCTACC
>BOSO01008526.1:114248-144550 GCA_018403395.1 Gorsachius goisagi
AGGTCTCCCTGCAGCCTTCTTTTCTCCAGGCTGAACAAGCCCAACTCTCTCAGCCTGTCCTCATAGGAGAGGTGCTCCAGCCCTCGGATGATTTTTGTAGCCCTCCTTTGGCCCCGCTCCAACAGCACTCCAAAGTGCTCAGGGCTCCAGAGCTGGACGCAGTACTCCAATAATAAAATTTTACTACAAACTATGTAATTTTACTACAAAATAAACCCAGAAGCCATGAGAATGGGTGACGGTTTTCCATGAAGCAAGCAGCAGGCCCCCTTCTCACCATGCAGGGCAGATCAGACACAGTTTCCCTTCAGCAAAGAGGAACCCCCTGCCCTTGTACCTTAGGTGCTTTATACACCCAGCTCATCCAACTAGCCCTGCTATTTACAGCCTAATGAATCCAGCGCCCAAACCATTAATCCCAGTCTTTTGTGAGACCGTTTCCCAAAAGCATAAGAACAGAGAAAGGACAGAAAGCACAGCATGGAGAAGGGGAGTTTTCCTTCAGAATCTCATTTCATTTTGAAAAAAATCCTTCAAGCTCTTTTACAGCTGCCACATCTCCCAGTGTGTATGTTTGACTGATCTAAAGTTGAGTTCAGCTTCCTGCTGCAAAGATGGGCAACCCCATTCTTCCTTGCCCAAACTATTCCCCCTCCCTCGCCTTGTCCTAGCTGCTATTTGAACTGCCTGGGAAAGGAGAGGCAGCAGTGAAATTCCAAAGCAACTCCACTGCCTCCCAAAAAGTACACTGGGGGGGCTGATGGGTGACCTACAGTCACTCCAAGAGCTCCAGTTCTTGTTCATATGGAGGCGCAGAAGGGGATGTCACCCAAAAAAAGAAAAATAAGCAAACAAACCATACAAAACTGCCTCTGAACTCCACATCCTCAGGTGGATACACAGGCAAATGCAAGGGACCCTCAGGCCCAGGATCTGTTCAGATGTATTGCACAGGACATAAGGTCCCAGCCCCTCTGTTTCTACCTGGAAAAAAGCATGCCTGTGCTCAGGTAGGCTCCTAAGGGGTTCAGGAATCCATTTAAACTTTGAAAGAACACCAATTTCTTAAGCAATAGACATCTCAAACCTTCTTGTCTGGAAGGAAAACTATCTGTTCAGCAGCCAAGTTTCGACCACAGCACCAGAACTGGTAGAGGTGATTCACTGAAAACCAATCAAACCCATTTAATTTTCACCCCTGCCCCCAAACCTTATTAGAAAGGTAAATTTTATTTTTGATGAAGAAAATTAGTGGTAGATACTAATTTGAATATTCTTTTATAGAATATAGTTACCTAGAAGATAGTGTTTAGTATAACACTCACCTAATTCCATTTTCCAAAGTCTAGTTTGCTCACCCCCTGTCATTCTTCTACACACGTTATGTTTTAGGATTATATTTATTAGGAAAAAAAGAGCTATCTTCGCTAGACTGTCTGAATTTCATCAAGGCTACCCCATATCTGGTCTTGCCTGACTCCAAGCAGGGGAGAACTATCTACTTCTTACATCCACATAGTGCCAGTACAGACCAAGCATCAAAAAGCACAGGTTAAATTAACATCCTGGCCTTCAGGATGTTAATTAAAAGGGTATAATAATACCTTCTGATACAATAATACTCTTAAGCAACCTAGATAGGTCTCAAGTGTAACTTGGCATCCTTTAGGTTAGCTCAAGCTGCGTTTCAAAGTGCTAGCGTGCACATTCTTCTAAAACAGCCATCATCATCTGCTGCACCAAAATGTCACAAAACTTTTGTAGCTAACAAAGCAAGATACAATATTTCATTGCTGTAAAATTGCTGCCAGGAAAGAATAAAGAAAGTAAAGTAAGGAATTAAAGAAAAGAAAGCAGGACAGAGATAGGAAATAAGACTTCAAGTAATTATTTATATACATTGCTGATGAATTGCAGAGGAAGCAGGGTCACAAAACCCCAACAAGTCTCATCTTACTGTAGGTTTTCAAAACCACGTGCAGCAAGACTGTATGGTATAAAGAACAAGTCTAATATTCTGATGCTAGGCTACTTGCAACTAAAAGCCATCACAGGCAAGACACTTCATATTCCTTTAATCACTTCAGCCATATCTACTGTGCCAAATGAGGCAGGAAGATGATGTTTTAAATCAAAGGAAATCGAAGCAAAGACAAGATAAACTAGCTTTTTGCACAAGTTCTCATCTTCAGTTAAAGCCTATGAAAAGGCTTTAGCTTGCTCAATCAGGGTGAAAAATAGTTTGCTTTGATCTACCCATTCAGTTAATTCTGAATGTCCCTTTTCTTGAATACACAAAGGACCCGACCCTTGTCACAGGTACGCAAGAAGCCATTGGAATTGGCCATACAAAAGGCAAGATTGCTGGTATGACACATTCCCCCTATAATTTAACTAAAAATAAGTATTTCAGAGAATCAGAATGAGAACTAGGACCTGTCAAGAGAGAAGAGATTTGCTCCTGGCAAATGTCATACAACATATGTTGAAAGAACTTATTTTGCGTAAGTTACAAAAGAAACTTTAGCAAAAAGAAAAAAAGATGTCTTTTTCCTATATTTAATAATTTGGTAGTATTTGAGACCAAAACCAAAGCAAAAAACCCAAACAAGCAATCATCAGAGCAAATCACTTACTTTCTCACCTCTAATCCTCTTGCAGCTCTAGAGGTACAAGAAAAATTACTACGGCAAGGCTTTCATATTAGCTTGAACCCTCTTAGTGTGGTCTTCTGGATCACAAAAATGCCTAAAATAGCTTGAGGCAGATTATGTGAAGATCATTCTGTCCCTTGCAGCAGAACAGTGGAAACCCTTTCCCCTCAATGCATTAGGGTTGATGCTTATGGAACTTCATGTTCTGTCTGTGCAGGAGTGAATGCAGTCCCAGTACGACTGGGTTCAGAGAAAGCCAGCTGCAATCATGCTGCTCTTCAATTATGTGAGGAAGGAATTAGGTATTATCTTCTTTAGGCCCGCAGTAAATTTTCCCCTGGGAAATTTTTCATACACAATTTTTAACTACATGAAAGTTTTATTTCATAAAGTGAAAGACAGCTCAAGCCAAGTCTCATCACATAAAAGAAACTATAATCCAGGGAGACAGCTATATGGTAATTAGAATAGCATTTCTTAATTAGCTAAATGCAGTCTGAGACTCCACAAATACTATGCACAGTTAAGGACAAGAGTTAAGCAGAAATGCTCCACTTTTAGGTGGATGGTCCATAATGGGACCCAGATCAATACTCTGGATAACCTGGGATTGTAGCTATCTCCTGTAAGTACCATTTCTAAGGTACCAAAATAGTTTCCATAAAGCAAACCAAACCTTCAAACACAAGCATACTGACTGGTGCTACACTACCTTCTTCCTTTCCACTTCTAAAAAGCCAAACCAAGCAACCAGTGCCAAAAAAAAGGTTGTTGGTTAAAGCCCCTGAGCTTAACTTCCTTAGAGAGAAAGGATTAAAGTTCACTTCCTGAACATGCTTGCAACTCAGCAAGGTATTTATATAGAAAAAAACCCCGTCACTACCACCAGTATTTTAAAACATTGTCTTTTGAGAGGTACTTGACCCTAATTTTGTAAACCAAACAACTGAATCCTCAGCTGTTTCAGTATCTAGTTTTTGATTTATGACTAAGCTTGGGAGTGCATATGTTTCCTTCTGAATTTATGCAGAAAACTGTTTCTTTCAGTATGCAAAGGCTTCATTTATAATTCAAGTCTGTTACATTTATAACCCAAGTCAGTAGTGAGATACTGACCCCAGGTTTACAACTCCCTCCCTGCCCTGGCCAAAACCCACCACTTACTGAAGGTCAGCTTTACATGAGTAATTTCCTTAGTTCTTTTGAGGACTTTTACGGATTCCAGAGGGGGACAATTCCTACTGCAAACTTAAGTTTTTTCCTACATCCTTGCCACCTGGCCACATATCACCTACCCCACTATAATCCCTAATTTTATGTCTACTTTGGTTGAAGCCTGTCAATATAGAAGTGTTGCGGGGAAAAATACTTGGTATGAAAGGTGCATCTTTCATATTTGTAGACTAGAGATTTATCAAATTCCTTTCAGTACTGACAGTTGTTCTAAAAGTTAAGCCTGCTTTTTCTACTGAATATCCATTATTCCCTTTTTTTTTTTCATAGAATCATAGAAGAATCATAGAAGGTTTCGGGTTGGAAGGGACCCCTAGAGGTCATCTAGTCCAACCCCCCTGCAGTGAGCAGGGACACCGTTAACTAGATCAGTTTGCTCAGAGCCCCGTCCAACCTGGCCTTGAATGTTTCCAGGGATGGGGCCTCCACTACCTCTCTGGGCAACCTGTTCCAGTGTTTTACCACCCTCATTGTAAAGAATTTCTTCCTTATATCTAGCCTTTTACTAATGGCCTTTCCATAAATTTTTTTTTGCTTTTGTGAAATTTAGGAAATTATTTTCATTTGTACAGCTGATTCTGCAAACAATAATCTGAACGCACCCCCAAACACCCTGTGCTAAATTTAGTTTCATGATGAGCAAGTAAAATTCACATGTTCTTTATTTGTCCATATAATACACCATTTTTTTTTTTTTAAGTTTTAAAATTAGATAAAAGCATATTAAATGGCAGGTGTATGAAGTTCTTCAGAAACAATGCCAGAACAAAAAATTGAATTACAAAATGTTAAAAAATATGTAGGTACATTTGAACTTAACATTCCACTAACGCATAATGTTACAGATATTGTCTAATGAAAAATAATTGTGCCACTTACCTATTTTTGCTGTTTCTAGGAACTTTTTATTCTGTACATAGGACAATTCTGTACAAAATATGAAGTCTACATTTTTATTACTTATTACCATAAAACAAGGTACAATGTATGTACAATATTAAAATGAAGCCATACTAAAGCCACACTAAAAAGACACTTGTAATATTACTTTTGACATTCCTGATGTACAGGTGTAATTTTGGAAAACGGGGAAAGGTGTCAGACACAGAACTTTATGAAGAACAACAGTCACCAAAATTCTACTTTAATTTTTCTTTTTATTTTGGATGTATTAGTTTTAGAATAGTTTAGTACAGGATTATAAGAAGGATATAAATATTGGTAATAAACATGCTAAACCATTAGTGGTGATAGGTTTTGGAATATTGCCTAAGTAAATGGTCAGTGGCCCAAAACGTCAAATATGAATTTATGGTGAACTTTAAGCCTTTAAAAATACCATAATATTTCCCTTTTTGGTGAATGTTTATCTTCAATAAAGAACAGAAATAAAATCTAGACAGTGAAAGATGTTCTTATACGTTGAGCATCACACAATCAATCAAACATTGATATACAGGTTTCTCCCCCCCCCCCCGTTGGGTAACATAAGAATAATTCCTTTCAGCAACCTCTTGCACAAACATACTGAACACCCAAAATCAAAGGTAACTAATAGTCTACCAGCTAAAGATGGAAGTTCAAACAATGGTATATCAAAATACATAGACATTGCTTTACACAATTAAAAAAGCACCCTTTTTCCCTCAAAAGGAGAAGGCATCTTTAAACTGTTTTAATATAGTTTATCCTAATGGTAAAGCATATTACTTTTCAAGTTTTACAGGAAATGTTTTCAGACACAGTGGACATTCCACTTAAAGGTGGGGTTGGTCTTTAAATTCAGTTGTTGTAAGCCAATGTTTACCACCCACAATTTTCTTCCAATAGACAACATAACAAATACTGGAAATTGAATGTTAAATGCAACCAACAAACAGCAGGCACTACATCTGCACAAGGTTACTATGAATGTCTGCTTTGCGTAATTTTTTTTTTAATGGATGCAGGAGACATTATACTTCCTTAAAAATTAAAACAAAACTATTTTTAAAGAAGCCACATTTTATCTCTTTATGCATCAAGACATTAAACATTAAGTTATATCATGTTACTGCCAGAGACAAAAGAAACTAATCACCCATTTAGAATAGCAGAACACATTTCAAACAGCTTGTAAGCAGGATAAGTAAGTCAAAATACTGGCCACCCTGAGAGAAATCAAATATTGAAGACAAAGCACTATATTTTTAAAGAGATTTTCCTCCCGTGCTTTTCCATCTACAACAAAAAGCTCATTACATGCAAGTAATCTTGTGGAATATATAGCAGCATTTGAAGATCATCAGCAACTCAGATGCATTTTCAGTTCACTTGTGAGGTGTATTTGCAGCACATGTGCTCTTTACAACAACGACAAAAAAATATTTTCACGGTAAAATTATGGTCACTATCTCCTCAGCTCTTAGACTCATTTAAAAAGAAGCAGAATGGAATTCAAGGGTCTGTTCTTTTTCTTATTTTAATAAGCTTGTGATGTTGTGTTTCCTGAAAGGTTATGTTCATCTTTCAGATAAAAACTGATGCAACTGAAATCACGCATAAGATCTGCCACAGAATATTGAACTCCTAGAGCCCAAGAAAAATGCTGAGTATTAAAAGCTCAGATAAGGGAGAAAACAGTGAAAGAGTATTTTATTGACTTGAAAAAACTTAAAATGAAATTTTATATTCTGTCTATTCCCAGTCATAGTAAAAATTTTCATTTTAGGAAAAATTCTTCTACCAGTTCATATCTGGAATACTGGTGCCGTATTATACACTAAAGACTGGAAAATATGGCTTTAAATATACATGAAGTATTAGGACATAGTATATAGATATATATCTTTATCCTAAGTAAAGGAGAAATAAATTTACAGAATTCTTAGAAAGGAATGATGATTGAAGATTGTCATGAAAGTTACCAGTTTGTAAGCCATGTTTCACAATACGAAATAATAACTATTTTCAAAACTGCTGGTATATTACAAGACAGCAATATGTGGAAACAACTGTAAAAGTTGAGAAATCCTAGAAAAAGTTTAATACTTAAATTTGAAATAATTTTACTTTTGAAAACACACATTTATCATCAGTACCAACTATTGGTCATTCACTTATTTAGGTGGAAAGAGTTTATAGAATGCTCTTCTCAAATATGACTATAAAAAGTGCATGTTATCAGCTAGCTAGTACTATGATAACACCTCCAGGAAATTGTGTCCACTTGATTACAGTCAACCCAATATTCTGCATATGGAATTGGGTAATTTACCATTGTTTGAACTATTAATCTTGAGCTGCATACTCTATTAAGTTATTGCCTACAGAACTGGGTTGAAGAAAGCTTTGACTTTGTGTGTAACTGATTGGTATGGCACAAAAAAGTAAGTTCTACTGTAGAACTGAGTCCAGAAAAAATCTTTTCCTCCAAAATAATATTTCACTGTAATAGTTTAATGCCCATCATGTGATATTAATTCATCAGCTCTGCAATGTGATTCCAAGGCTTTCATGGTATAGATATCCTGAGGCAGTTCTGACTTGCGTCGCACAAGAGGACGATCTTTTTTCTGATCTTTCTGTGCCTGAAATAAAAATAGAACAAAGTTGGACAAAAATATTAATTACTAAATAATTACATAAAATATTTCTCGCATATCAGTATGTTCACTTATGGGAAAAGAAATTAAAAACATACGTGAAAAAGTTTGTACTTTACCCCACCAGCTACCCAGTTTCAAGTCCCAAACCCATTTTTTTTTGCTAAGAGGAAAAATTAGAAACAACTAACAAATTCTAAGATATTAGCATCATAGTTTTTTCCATGCTTCTAATTACTTGCACTATTCACGTATCTGAAAATTTGAAGTTCTGCTGTTTTATTTTACTAATGCTCTCTCAAAACCAGACAGTATTCTTATGAAAGTATCTTGAAACTATATAACGGTGTCTTTATATAGTCTCCATGTCTGTCTCACCTACCCTAATTTGCCTGTCACATCAATGATGTTTATTCATGTTCTTCTATTAAAAAAGTCCTTAAAAAAAAAAGATTGGCTTTTACTTAGCCATTGATTTACTAGCACGTTCAAAAAGTTAGTAAGTCATGGTGGTCAAGTTTTATTCATAGCAGAGAGCATTCACTAAAAATGCTCAAATAGTCTGGTATAGAGAAGAATTCCTGGTCTACTTTCCTCAGTCATTCCATCACCTCTTCAGTATGGGCATTCTGCTACATTGCTAACCTCTGGCGTAAACCTTACTTTCACTGAAACCGTATAGATCTTTACGTAGTTCCTCACTTCTGAAGTTTTATTAAAAAATAAAGTAAGCTGTCCTTTTGACTTGCCTTTTTTTAAATTGGTAAACTGTAATATCTCTTGTTTTAGCATCCATTTCCCATGGTACTTAGCATGGGATACATAAGTGTCTTTCCAGTGTCCTCTCAAGAACTGATACAAGAATGCTACCTAGCTTGCTTTTTGCAATACCCTAATCCTTAATCAATCCTTTTCCTGCCTGGTGACCCAGAGTTATCAATCCTCTTGCAAGCTTTATACTCCTCACAGATTTCTATCAGTTTTTTTAAGAGTAAGAATTTCTGTTTCAAACCCTCCTATTAGCTCAGGACCATTCCCTTTGAAAAACAGGCTGATAACCTTCTAATCTCTTTTACTTCTTGCACGCTTTCTCAGCAAGGAAAAGCAGTAAAGCATGCACTTGGAGAGATGGCTAAAGAATGCTTAAACAGTTCCAACCTAAGTTTCAGAATTTATTTAGCTTACAATGTGTTTCTTTTCCATTAGTGTCATTTTTTTAATCCTCACCCCTTCTAACAATAGGGGTGGGGGAGGAGGGGAAGGGGAAGTCAATCTCATCCATAGGAATGCGATGCACTGATTTTCCAGCCGAAACGCTATCAATGAAGCTGCCCATAGCCCAAACATCAGAGCTCTTAAAGTTGAGTTCTTTGTAGAAAAGGTAAGACCTAGGTAGAGTCCTTGATTTTAGTTTGGACTGCCCTTACTTTTTGTGCATTTTATATTATATAATACTGGCCCAAATCCCCAAACACTTCAAGCAGCTGGGACTGGGAACGTTGTTCTTAACTGCTTGTCCCAACTACTAGTATATAGTCATACTTTGGCTGCTTTTCTTCTAGAACTAATGTTAAAGTACCCAAGAGTTAGGAGGTCTGCGTTTTAATTCCCACTGGCCAGGATGGAAAGTGAATAAAGGTCTCATAAATCTTGAGACAATGGTTATGTGCTAGGAAATAGCATAGTAAAAGATTGACACTACCATCAACACAACTCTAAGATTAAGCAGTAGTCATTTTTTTTTCCCAATAATCTTCTATGTACCTTTCTCCACTAGAACTGGTTCTAGCCTCTGGAGGTAAGTGAAAGGAAGAAGGCCCCTCTCCCCATCACGTGGGCCTGGCTAAGCTATCCAAGGTCTGAAGAAAGGCAGAGGTTTAAAAACTTTAGTCAGCCTGCTGCTCCTCACTGACTAGCTCTAACCAGCATTGCCATTCAGGGGAATGCTACCCTCATTCATTGCCCTGGATAGGCATGTAATTCAGCCACAAAGATTTAACATGTAATATATAGAATGCATGGGGTTCAACTCCAGAGATAAGTGTTTAAAAACCAGCAATCACTGAGCACGTCTTGGAGGCATTCCAGCATTTCTTTTCATTTTGACCTTCATCCAAAATGCCGTAGTACAAATAACAAAATACAATCTTGCAGAATAATGACACTGGAATTTTAAGAAAATACCATAGAAGGTTAGGTTGACCACATGCTTATTTTTACTACATTTCTTGTTTGGTACATTGGTTCAAATTAACAGACTTCATCTCTGATCTCAACCAGCTTTTCAGCTCCAGATCATTTCTCTGGTCTTAAGTGTTGCTGGATTTAGAGATATTTATATTACTGATATTCCTACCAGACATCTTAGTGATACTGCAATGCTCCCTGGCACCTCTCCATTTTCCATCAGCTCCAAGTTTAAATCTCTAGTTTGAATGTCAGGATTCTGGTTCCACTTAAGTGAAGCTGAATTTAGAATACCTGAAGATTACTAATCATTAGCTGAGGACGAAAAGACTGGAGTGACCTTGACGGTCCTTGCCCTGCAGCAGGTAGTGGAACACAACAGATGGTGGACAGAGGAAGACGACCCATGAGTGGGCAAGACAAATGCACACTTTACACATTTTTTTCAAAACATAGTAGTAGCTTTAGCCACTAAGAAGGCTCTGAATAACAACATGAAAATGTCACCCCTATAATCTGACTACACTTTATACAAGTGTTACTTATGAAAAAGAAAACCTGTTACATAGAGAATAGAACACGATGGATTTTAGCCATATTTTTAACTATCCTTAAAGCATAATCACTGTTCCCATCGTGACACAAGAAGCTATTTCTAAGTGAAAAGAAAGTTTCTGTAGAAGAAATGTCAAAAGAGACCATACAGCAGATTCACAGACATTAGAAATCTAACACTGTATTCCTGGCTGCTACAGTATCACTTAGAAGTAGATGATTAATGAAGTTTATTACTCTAGGATAAATGGTTACAGGGCTGAAAATATAACCCAAGTTTATGTCTAGGATTAAATTGCTTAAAAAAAAGTAATTAATAATTTTGAGTACTTTGTTATCTTCACATGGCTTTACCTGACAAGCCTCTTCTTTCACTGTCTTTTTCAGCATCTGCAAATCTTCAATTAAAGGCCCATCTGTTTCCATTGCAACAGGACTGTTCAGCAAACTCGTGTCACTATATGTTGGGTACTAATAAAATGCAAAGTGTTAAAATAATCATTCTTAATAGTAATATCTAAATATTAAGAGTGTATTTGAGCATTTGAATGCTATGATTAGTTATTTGAAATTAGCTTCAATATCTTATGCTTCCAGACACCAATTTAATACATTTTAAAAAGAAACTCCAATACTTTCACTCGGCAGAAGTGCCTGTTGAAAAGTAGTGTCAGAATACAAAAAACCCCACACTTTGATTATCTGAGACTGAATTTTAAAATATTGAGATTTTTGCCAGTATTGAATGTCTGTTTTGGCAATCATCTGAAGCTTTATTAATACATTGTATAGTGATTTGTAAACAGTGTAGCAATTTAAACACAATGATTTTACTTTCTGGTGCAATTTTGTGTTGCAAGAGAAAATACATTGTTAAAAGGTCAAATATGATTAATATACATTTAAAATAATTTCAAAACAAAATATTAAACCTTTCTGTCTTGAGAAAGTAAAACAGCCATAAGAAAAATCTTTTGGGAATAAAAAACACCTTGCAGAAACACTTATATAGTATCTAAAGCTTACTGTACAGCAACCTTAATATTTTAAATTCTATTTTAATTCAGCTGAGGTGTATGTGATCTTGAAATCAAAACCCATTTACAAACACACACTTTTTCATCCAGTTCTCAAATATTTTAGTATCCAGGTATACCAATAACTTAATGCAGATGATACAAAATAGAAAAAACTGACAGAAAGGATTTAACAAATATAATTTTTATGATCTAAAATCTTAAAAAATATTCTTGTGTCATGCAGAGTCAGGAACAGCTCTGAACAACAAGCCTTGTCAGTAATTAGACAAATTAAAAAGTCAATAGACATTCCAGGAAAAAAAAACACCTTAAAAATCCATTATGTAGAGTGCTAAAAGCATTTATATCCTTACGTCAATTCAGTCGAGCACTCGTGTTCAAATTAATGGTTTTTATTTTAAATTGTTTCCAATTATTAGCTCTCTTCAAGCATACTATGCAGAACATACTGTATACAGGTTGTGTTAACCAGTTTCAGAAAACATACACAGTTACAAAAAATTACTTGGGAAGAAAAGGAAATTTATACTGTGGGAACTCTAAATTTTACTGCAAGTCAATCCCCTTATTTATCCAGACATGCAATAGTTCATGATTTGTGACAGCAAATGACCACATATATCAAGTACTCTTCAAGCAGGCTTTCATACGGCTTATCTGATTAGAGGAATGTTTTCTCAATGAAAGTCAACTGCTGCTTTTATATGAATGGTTTTGATTGATTTAACTGATCTGTTGTCAACTAACATTTTGTTTAATTTTAACAAATTTTATTTGAGCAGTTTAGTAATTGTTCCCTGAGAAATGCCACAAGAGGAAAAAACATTTATGAAATTCCTCCTTCTTAGGAAAAAAAGATGACCCCATACTTTGTTTTAAAATAGCACCAAGATCATAAAGTGACCCACTTCTGTTTATAGAGTACCGTTACTCCACCTTCCACCACTTTAAACTCAGCTAGATGATGTTGGAAAGATACAGTACAGTAAGTTTCTTGCTGCACAATAATAAAATTCTGGCTGCAAAGTAAATGAAATATTTGGGGTCTTTTTTGTCCATAGCAGCAATCAGTATGATTGAGATAAAGGAAAATTGGCAGCATTCTCCAAGCAAATTAAGTAGGGGGGAAAAAAAACAACCCCAAGCCAAACCATCCCCTTCTCCCATAATTTCAAAACATAACGAGTAGCCAAAAGGATCTTTGTTTATCAAAATTTCAGTTCCATCAAGTAATGCCTAAGAGGATGTTTTCCCTTTCAGCAAGAACCTGAGCTGCAGGTTCACCAGAAGACCGGCCCAAGGCGAGTATGAGAACAAATGCAGCAGACAAGAACGCATAATATTTCTTTAATCCATTTGACACAGAGGAAGACTGACCAGTCATAACTCACAGTTTGCAGAAAAATCTCTTTTGTAATATATCATTTGCAAAACAGCTTTTCGAGAGAAACCAATTATGGCATCTCTGTATTTTCCATAATTTTGCACAATAAACTTTTCAAACCGCAATACAGTATATTTCCTATTATAAGAAAAGGGAAAAAAGTACTTCATATCATACTTTTCAGAAACCTTTTTTAAAAAAATAATTACTTGCACAAGAGAAAGGTTACAAATTTTAAAAGTACTTTTATTGTGTATCTTTCATAATACAATTCGTGAAATTGCTTTATTTCCATGATCAGTCAGACCTGTTTCCCCCACTGATATTTAACAAAACTAGGGTATTTAAACATGAACATGTTAATCTTTTCTAAATACCTGGGGATTTGATTTGGCTAGATTTTCTATTTTAACCCATGCTTCTTCCCGTTCCTTCAATTTTAGCTTCTCTCTGAAAAAAATAGAAAATTAGAAGAAAAACAGCAAAAGAAGGTTCAATCTTACATCACAATACTTTCTTAAACATGAAGAAATTCACTAGAAGAATTCAACAGAATAAATTATTTAGCCATGCCTGTTTCAGCCAACTGCCCAAAATATCACTTACTGTTGACAGGATAATTTGCATCATATCAATACCCCATGATCACAAAGCAACATTAAAAGGGAAAAAAACCTTGTATTTTCTCGTTGAAGCAACAAACTGGTTGATACCAGTTTATCTTTAGTAACTGCATATTGTTAAGAGATTTAAAATTAAAACAGAAAGAAGTCTTGATCTATATTGAAAGTGTGTTTGTGTTTTAACTTTATAATATTTGAATTCTATATTGAAACATAAGAAACTAATATCTGACCATAAAGAAGCGCAGAGATTCTTACTGTCAGCCCAACGGCTTTAGGTAACGTTTAAAGGAAAAGGCCCAGAGACATTTTGAATTGAACAGTAACAGAGAAGTACCCAACAAAACCACACTCATTCAAAGGAGTCACAAGCCAAGAGGGATGACATGGGATGCTTTTTTTTCCCTTTTTAAATTTAAGTAGGAAAGGTTTGTCTCCTTATACCTAATGTAATTAAAAATGGTAAAATCTACGGGTTTTCTCCTTTCTTTCTTACAGATAAAAAACTCATTGCAGAGACTAGAATGAACACTTGTCTGTCTTTGAAAGGTAGTAGAATTTAAAAGGGCTTTGAACTTAAGAGTGCTAAAAATGCTCTCAAGCTTCAATGCATAGAGCAGATGATCCAAATGTTTAAAAAAACCAAAAAAGGCAGTTATATTCAAAAACATACACAATTTGCCTCCAACTGTCAATTAAGTTAAGTTTGGGCTGTGGTGGAAGAACTCTTCAAACACCCCCTTTCAAGTTCTTGCGTGGTGGTGGTGTGTTTTTTTGTTGTTGTTGTTACAATCAGCACTCTGCCTGCCTTAGTTCACACTCAAAATGCCACCCCACCCACCCCCCAAAAAAAACAGAGTAGAAAAGATTGCTTTCCTATTTAAAAGGGATTCTACTTATTTACTATGAGGGAAGAGAGACTTACATAGTCTTTTTTTAAAAAGCAAATGTTCAAATTCTGGTATTTACTCACACACACAAATTTATTATACTATAAGCTCATTCCTGCTTAAACTCTAATAAGGAACTTCAAAACTTGGACAAGTCGATCCACATTAAGAATTTGTACTACTTCCAGTATATTGGTTTAAAACAGGTGTACAATTTGAACCGCTACTTGAAGGAATCCCTGTTCACTTTGAAATTAAAAATAAGTTCAAATCCAGGTATTTTCAGTACCCACTTTTTAACTACACTCCCCAGTCCCTAAAATAAGAGCCAAACCATTAATACTTTTGACTTCTCAATCTCAGTTTAGTAGGCATTATAATATACTGAACATTCAAAAAGTTACGTCTTTGTAATGGAATTGGAAATAGAGGAACAGAAGAAGATAAGTGACTTTATGATCATTTAAGTTATCTGCATTTTTGGGCATAAACCAGAAAAATTCTAGCTTCCAAATCCCTGTTCTGTTCACTAGCCTATGCAAGAATATACTAAACTCAGCAGGATTTGTCTGGCAAATAATGTACGAATGCCCTGTATTACAATAGAGTAACATCTCTATTTCAGGCAATTTTAGAAAAACATGCACGTGCTCACACAATGCAATGCTGAGAAGTGTTTTAGGAAGAACTGTGTGACAACACGAAAGAAAATAACACTGGGTAAATAAAGCATGCTAAAATAAACACAGGATGTAAACAAAACTATTTAACAGATCTTTTATACTGGGCTCCATGACTAGCAGTTCCCTCTCAAAAAAAATTAATTTTTAGGGAGATGGTGACCCCCAGCAGTATTAGGCCAAAGAAGCATCCTATTCTTTTGAAGATTTTACAGTTCATATATAACAAGAAGTTCAACCAAGTCAATTTTGAGACTGTTGTATTATAATCAAATGGGAGTAACTTCCCACTAAAGACAGTATTTTTTCAGAGCTAAAGCACTCTGAACAAATTATTCAAGGACAGACAGACACACTGACATGAAAACTTACTTCAGTTTTTCTGCTTTAAATTGCTGTGTGCAGTCATCGAACAGTTTTTGGTTCATCTCCATGAAGAGTTTCAGAGCATTGTATATCAAGCCATGTATTGTCCTATAAGTAAAACTTCTGGTTGAAACTCAGAGTACTTTAAACTTTGAAATCTATTTTTTCTGGTCAACAGTAGCCAATAGCCTACATAACTGGAAAATTACATCATTTCAGAATAAGTGGAAACAAAACTAGTTAGTGGAAGTTTCAGTTTACCCTCAAAAGGGTTAATACAAGTACTAAAATTACCAACTTGGAATGCAGTTTTCTTACGGTACAGTACTACTTGTCACTAACACTTTTGATGTTTGAACTTCATTTTTAATACTATGGGTATCAATACAGGACTAGTTTTGAAATTTAGTAGCTGACACTAGTCAAACTAGGGTTATTAGAGAAAATGCAAGATTATGTTAAAGATCTTGATACAAGTAACTTACTGGCAACTGACAAATTCAAGAAAAAAGTTAGTGATTAACAGAAGCCTAGAAAAGACACCATTCATTTTGAAAACTGCCACACAACAACAGCACTCACTTCAACACAATTATGCCAGGACTCTTTAGAAAAAGTGTTAGAAAAGTAAAGCAGAAAAATCAGAAAAATTAAACAAAAATAATCTTCTTTATGAAGCACTTTCACAGAGTAATTTATAGTTCCAGTCTGTAATCTATTGCTGATCATTAAATCCAAAAAGCAATCAGTTAAATGATTACTTTGTATAATTCATGTGACTGACAAGTAAGAGTGCAGCTGTACTGGGTAGTGTGACTTCTGCTCAGAATAAAATGAATGCATGGCCTTCATGAAAGCCAGAAAAAACAACCAACAGCAATCCACAACTACTATGTACAACTGCATCACTGAATCAGAATTTTATTAATGAGTACATTACTTGTTACTGCTTACATCCAGTGACAGTAACCAATCACTTTAACAACACTTTATCTTCCATTTCTTTTCCTGTGTTTAGTGGCAGATTGATTATGCATTCTGGGCCAACCCATCAGCAGTCCTCAATTCATGGCCAGCGCTAGACTGCGATACTTTCACCATCCCAGCAGTTGCACAATAGCTCAAAGAGGCACTTCACAATGGAACAGCTGCAGAAAGGAGCTGACCAGGCCTGTTTTCATGTGCAAGTACTATGTTATTGTGGGGGAAAAAGTGAAAATAGTCAATGGAGAAAGAAGAGAAAACAATAAACAAAAAGGAAAAAAAAAGTAAAGGAGGAAAGGAAAAAATGACCTGATCTATAACATATTTAACTAGAATGCAGAAGAAATGCAAATCAGCAAAGAAGTTAAGAGATCAGAAATCAAAGTTAGTCTTTAGAAGTATCTGAACTACAGACTAATGCCGAATTTGCTTTATATTAATAAAAATACATCACAGATTAGAGGCACTAAAGCACTGTTTCTTCTTTAAGGAAAAAAGGAAAAACTATCTTCCTCAATTTTTGACATTTCCTAAAAATTTTGACAACTGTAGTCTTCTCCTTATCCAGCAACTTCAATGTCATATTATGAATAGCTCAACACACTGCTAAAACTAGCAACTCAAAAGATCTGAGCCACTTTTAAGCCTAAAACTAGACAGAAGTGAAGTAGCAGAATTTTATTTGAACAAGCGTTTCTTACTTGTTCCAATGCGTCTTTGAATTCCGGTACAAGGATGGAAACATGATGGGTAAAATCTTTGCTGCATTATCGCTAATTAAACTCATAATATATTCATTATTCCAGTAGTATAATGCTCGCTCCGCAACCTAAGACAACATAAAAAAAAAGGAACACTTCTTCAGACAATCTCTAAAGAGCAAATAATTACACATTTGGCAAATATAAGGGACAGGTAAGAAAAGTTGCAACTTAGAAATGGGAGTTACAAGAGCTGATGGAAAGAGAGATAGAAAAATTGCTTTTTCCTTGACAGGGACATGATTCAAATGATAACCCATGAACTCTGAAATTCAAGCAAAGAAATGTTTTCTCAAAGAAAGAGCATTTGTAGAACTCTATTACAAGCAGTGAAATGCAAATGTTATGTACTGAAACGGTTCAGGTACTTGCAAAAACAAGTGAGCTTTTTAGCTTTCATGTTAAGCTTAACATTCAAGTGAATCACCCAGTATGAATGCACGTATTGCACTCTTGAAAAGCAACAATAAAGCTAACATTTGAATCCCTAAAACTTGACATAGAATTGAAGACTTTTTTTGCAACAACTAAACAAGTCTGCTTTATAAAAATCCTCCTATGATTGTTCATTCAATAAGTACAGACCTGAAAGTGTGGACTGGACACGCATTTGGCTAGCTGTCTGAAAAGAGGCTCCATAACTTTTACAAATTCAGATGGTTCAATAACATCTAAAATTTCTTCTAGTTCGTTTAAAAACATGACTTCTTTTGGACTGTGAGTCTTTGGCCAGTATTTCAGCAGTGCCATTACAACCTGTAGAGACGAAGTAAATATAATCTTCATGATAATTCAACTTTACCTTGCACTAAATTACATCTCATTAAGAAGTCTGGTATTTTAAACAGAACACAAAACTTAGATTACTTGTCCCACATGACAGCAGTGATCAGATATTGTTCAGTGTCACAGAAATAACTGTTAATAGGTCTAAAAACACTTCTTCAGAAAACAAAAGTTATACACTTAAAAGACATGCTCAAAAACAATCATCGAAAGACTAGAGAAAGTAACCTGACATCTAACTTAACATGACCATCAAATCAAAGTGTAAATTTGCTGCAATACTATGGGGAAAATTATCTGCCACTTAAATGATAGCAGCTTTTAATCTCTAATTTCTTGGAGGGATACTCCAAAGTTCAAGAAATTAAAAGTTCTATCGCTACATTTTAAGAAAAGATTTACTATAAATACTCAAATTGAGAGATGACCAACTACTCTAGGCATGATGTTCTTAAATGTTGAGTTTTATTTGACTATATTACTATAATCACAGTCTTAAGTTTCTTCATGATTATTAGATTACTTACCCAGCTTGCTGAAGCAGTTTTTGCCTAGCAAACCATGAACACTCAAAAGATAGGTGGGAGAAGGTGGGGGTGGGGGGGGAGGGGAGAGACAACTAGGGCATCCATAAAGATGTGACACAAAAGGAAGTCATCTGCCACTTGGCTCTTCAGAAAGAGTTGATACATCTGTGAGAAATGTTTCTGAAGTCTAACTGAAAAACAAACTCTCTCATCTATTGAATGTGTAAGAATTTAATTCTGAAAAGTGATACTACTTTAGCAGTTAAATATATTTAGACATTGTATTTAGTGGAGTTAATAAATTACATAATAATTTATTCAAGAATCTTCAAAACCCACGAAGTTATGTTGAAGGAATAACGACTCTTGTGCTGTTAGCAATTTATGATTTAAGGAAAATGAGCAGACCTGAGTGGTTTTGTTATGAAAGGATAATGATTTCTTTTCCCCAAAGATGCCAGTTTTCAAATCAAAGTTAAGATTTTAGAAGTTTTTAAGGTCCCCCCCTCCCCAACAACTGTTTTCCACCTGTGGCAATTTGGTGCCAAACAATATTCAAAGGATATTTACACTATGTTAAATATGTAAAAAATGACTGGCATAGCACTGATCTTAAATTTAGATATTTTTGATGAGAAATTAATACAACCTTCAAAATATAAGTTTATAAATGCTTCTGTTTTGTGGTTTAAGATTAAAAAGCCACATAAAGGACAAAAATATGACAGTGTCTGTCTTGTCCTATATGTAGAACTGAACAACCCCCCCCAAATAGTAGACTTCTTGAAAAACTATTTTAAAATAAGATAAAGTTTGTATTTATTTTATATAGTTATAAAGTTGCAACAATTCATTAGCCTTTCTCTCAGACAACATCATTTTTTTTCTCATTTAGGAAAAAGAGCAGTCTCTTTTTTTGTCTTCTGAAATGGAGGACATTTTTAGAGAAGTCCAGCTTTTCATATTTAAAAATTATAAGCAATATTTAATATAATCACTGACAAGATAACTTGGTGAGAAATTAGTGCATCTTTCATGTATGTATTATTTAATCATGAAAGCAGACAATATGTCCTCAATGAAGCCTTGGGAAATTTATGCAAATTTTTTTAGTAAGATGTCAAAAAGTCTCATACGACAATTATAAGGGGAAACAAAGTGTTTTATTTTGTAATGACCAGAATTTTTGAAGAGGAACTTAGTACTTTGGTGATGCATGTGCTAAGTTTAAGAATGTTGTATTCATGTATTAATTTGGGATCAAAAAGGGAAAGAGATTTGGATGTGTTTTACTTCAGACTTGTACTAGGAAATATGTAACATCCTAGCTGATGCTTGGAAGAAAGCTAAGATTAGATTTCAAATCTCACACAGCATGAATGACAGAATGTCTGAGATTTGGTATCTTAAATATTAAAAGCTCCAAGTAGAAGAGAGCTCTTGCTCAGCTGCATACTTAATTTGTTTCAAGAATCCCAGTTTCCATTTTACAATGGAAATGGTTATAATCTAATAATGTGCACTTGTTAGAAGCAACAGTTTTACTTATCGCTACTTAGTGATTAAACATATTAGTTCTTATCTACTTAATATTGGGTGTAATGATGCAAAACACTATACAGTATCAAGGACAATTGCAAGTATTCATCTACGCAATTATGTTCTGCCAGACCAGTCTGGTTTTGTCTATGGTCCAAACTTGGTAGACACGAACAGGATCTGACTCAAAAGCTTTGCATCAGTAGTAGCTCCACGTGCCAGAAAACTCTGTTCCATCAGTCTCTCAACAGAGCAGAGTTCAGGCAAGCTCATTTCTGACTAAACTGTTTCTGAATCAACCATCTCATATCCAGTCAGCCAGAACAAAACAAGCAGAATAACTTCTGGTTTGTTTGCAAGAGGTACACTCTTAATGTTGTTTTAATTAATTTTGGACATTGTGAACTACTGTTGGAAAACCTGAATTTGCCAGATCAAAATGGTTAAATATTTGACTCTTCCTAATAAAAACAATTACATATCAATGCTTTGTTCCCAAAACCTCCTGATACAGTCTACAGATGAAAGGGGTATTAATACTCAAAAATATATAATAGCAAGATAAACTTACTGGTTCTGTAAGTGTGCTGTCCTTTTCTAAAAATTGAACTACACAGTACGCCAGCTACAGTAAAAGAAGAAGATTTTTATTAATGCACACTGTGAAACCGAACACACTTTGAAATCATGAGCGTAAGTGGAGAACACTACTGAATTCAAATAAAACCACAATAATTTTTCTGGAATTTTGCAAAAATTACTTGACAAACCCTTTAAACAAAAGGGTAAATACACTTTACCACTTCTCCCCAACCTTCCCAAGTCTGTCCACACCTTTTTCTGGGTTATTATATAGATAAACATGTAATTTTGTTTTCTTTTTAAACCTAGTACTTTGCATTTCAGCACACTTCATCTTTTCAAACATAGGATTTAAAAAAAAAATAATAAAAAAATCACAATCTTGTCTCTAAAGTGCTTCCCACTCACTAACATTTTGGTGTCTCATGCTGATTTAGTAAGTATTTTCTATCTCATAACCTAAGTTAGTTAAAAATGCATTGAACAGTTGTAAATCTTAGGATTTTCAATATATATGAGAACTAATGATAACTTTGCATATCAGTGTAAAGCTGGTGCAAGCTGAGGCTGAATTACAGCATTTACCAACTTCAGTTCTGAGGATGAGACTGTGTACCTGTGCCTAAATGGTGAACATCCCTTTCACTCGACTGGCCAATAGTCCAAACATAAATGGATCACTGCACACCTCAAACTGTTTAACCATTTTTCTAATGTCTCTCCATTTATGGAAGTCCAGCTGATGAGCCCAATTCCTTTCCTGTTTTTGATGACTGCTACCAAGAACGTCCCTAGGTAATTTGAGGAATGTACAAAGATTATTACATCTACTGTTCTCCACTATTATAAAATAAATTTGAATTGAATATAGACTTTAGCTTTCTTCACATATATCTGGATTTGGCAGGAAATCCTTCTGAATATCTGCCACTTTTTCAATGTGAATTTCTGTGGTTTTAGTCTGGTGTTTCACATGCTAAGCCAACTTGAAGTGCCTTCCCATTTTATTTAGTAGGACACATGAGAGACACATTCCTGTGTTGCTATCTTCTTTTTACTAATAGTAACGAGGAACAAAAATCACCTGAAGGTTTTTGAGAAATAGTTTGTGAAGTAAGGGGAATAGATAAAGACCAATCCATATCACAGATGTCTGCACTAGTTGAGAGAAAGGTCTGATTGGCCACACCCCAACAGGTTATGTTCATAGCATTACAAAAAAAGAAAAAATCTTTTGAAATGGGAGCCACTCTAGCCTACTACACTTCAATAGGAACTTATGTCAGCCCCAGTAGGCAAGATCCAAAGCAAATGCTTATAAGCATCTCTAATTGCTACATAATTGTAATTCTACATATGGTGTTTTTAAAAATACAAGTTGTTAGTAGTTTTATTTGAAGAAATGGTTCTTAAAACTTGAGTACTCTAAAACTTACATAGAAAATACTGAACCTTCAAATTATAAAAACAAAGCTGTGTAACAAACTCTCATGGAGAAAATTTCACCCTACCACAATACTACTGTGTTTTCTCTAACTGTGTATGATTTCCCACTCCTCTAGGAATTCTGAATGGAATGAAAACTCAGCACAGAAAAGCTACAATGCGTTTAAAAGCACAATACAACTCAGATGTCCCCTTTTTTAATGTGTACTTCTAAAAAGATCTATTGATTTAAATAATCATGTCCTAGTAAATGCCCAATTCGTTTCAAAACATCGTTGTAAGAAACTGATTTTAGCTGAAATTGTCCATGTAGTTTTATAGATGACATTCATTAAAACCATACTTCTCTGCAATTTACGTATGTCTAAACATTACAGACAAGAACAAGATAAAAAAACCTGTGTGTGGATAAGTATCAAGAACTGCCACATTAATCAACTACTTCGTAAGTTCCATCTATAAACACTACAGTACTTTTAAAAATGTTATTTATTTATTTATACAAACACACATATATATATATATGTACCCCTCTGCCCCCCCACAAGTGAAGCAGTATAGGTACATATATTAAGTAATTTCCCCAAGGCCACTTAGCAGTGAAACGTTGGAGCTTAGAACAGAATCCACATCAATGACTAGACTCTCCTGACGTCTCTAGGCAAACTTACTTTAACACTAGTATGAAAAGTGCCGAACAAAACTTACCTGTGGATGGTAGACACTGAGTGATTTCACTTTGTGCAATGGTAACAAAACCTTCAATAGAAATATTTTGTGCTCTTCTTTTAATGGTAAGGCAAATCCATTAATTATGCTGCCAGGGAAAGAAATTTAAAAATAAAAATCAGAAATTATGCAAAATCCGCACTACTGTAATAGGAAATACTAAACCCCTTGTTTTCATTGCATGTGTTTGCAATCTCTTAGAGAACATGATGCAACAGGAAAATTTAAACATTAAGCATGCACCAGACAATATTTAATTTTTGATCCAGTTCTCTAGAGATTACAAATTAATAGAATAGTCAAATCAACCTCTGTCCATCCCTCACCCAAGTCTCTCACAGCTCCAAATTTTTCTTCAAAGCAACATATATGACTCTATCTACACTTTAGATTCCAACTTTCACAATGAACTATTCACTGTCATCAAAGCTTTGAACACTATTTCTCCTACCTTCTTCATGGAATTAAAGAATGAACCAGAGACTGGACGTAGAAGAGATCAATCCAGGACAGCAGACAAGTCAACACATGACTTCTGCTAATACTACTATTTCTGCAAAGACCCTAGGGTATAACCAAATGGCATCTCAACACCCAACACCCTAGTTCCAGGTGAGTGCAGATATGGCTCAACACTGGGCCAATGGCACCTTTACCTAAAAACACAGTACTAGAACAGTGTTTTGCGTTCACTTGCTTTGCTAGCATTAACATCAGTTAAAACATACAGAATCCTGTTGCCCATTTCCTATTTTAAATCCTATTTTATTCATTCTAATGCTTTTCTCTTCACCAACAAGGACAGAAGGCACCCAGGCAAAAGGAACCTGCCAAACTTATCTTAAAAAAACATATTAAAAATTTCAAAGTTACATATATTTCAGATTTCAGAAACCAGATTATATCCCAGAATTAAAGCCTGCTAAATAACACTTGCTCACCATTGCTGTGCATGCTTAAAATAATTTTCACTAGTAATGACTGCACAACTATTTTGAGGATATAAGGTTATTCCTCCTGAAGTCTCTCTGTGCATAATATCAAAACCCCATTTCTACATCAACATTTCTATGGTGTTTTTGCCACAACTTCCACATACTCAACAAATATACATTAACTTCATTAAAAAAACAAAAAACAAAAAAACCCCAACACTTTCTCCAAGATATTTTAAGGGTTGTTAACCACAAAGAGAAGCAGAATTGTAGGGCAAGTTTGGCCTCGATTGACTGTGAAGAAATTCTGCAATCCTGTCAAGAGATGATTATCAGAAAAATCATAACCACATTAGTAGTTCCTACTGAAGTGTTCATTGGTCCAGTATTATATAGCACTTAGCAAAGGAAAAGATATTTTGATTTGGAAGCCTGAGGGGGAAAAAAACAACTTAACTTTTAAATTTGTAACACTTAAAGCTAATCTAACAAAACCAAGAATGAAAAAGCTGGTGACTTAAGTATCAGTTTTGAAGATTTAACTCCATATCCTAATATTTAAGCTTTACAGTCTTCAGTATATCTTGATGAGTATTACTTGATTACAGTACGTTGAAGTAATGATGGATATGTAACTCCTTTAATCATTGAACATTTCATTGAAAATTAAATAACTATTCTGGGCAGGCACATAGACCTAGAAAATTTTAAAACATCTTTCCCATTTCAACAGCATTCTGGGCTGCATTAGGAACAGCATTGCCAGCAGGTTGAGTGATCCTTCACCTCTGCTCAGCCCTTATGAGACACACGTGGCCCAGTGCTGTGCTCCCCAGGACAAGACAGATGTGACATACTGGAGGGAGTCCAGCAAAGTGCCATGAAGATAATGAAGGGGCTGGAGCAACTGACATACAAAGAAGGGCTGAGAGCTGTTTAGCCTGGGGAAGAGAAGGCTTAGGGGGATCTTACCCATGTGTAACGGATACCTGAAGGGATGGCGTGAAGAAGAAAGTCAGACTCTTCACAGTGGTACCCAATGAAAGGGCAAGAGGCAACGGACACAAATTGAAACACAGGAAATCTCATTCAAAGTAAGAAAGACACCTTTTTATTGTGAGCATGGTCAAACATGGGAAACCGTTGCCCAGAGAGGTTGTGGACTCTCAGTCCTTGGAGATATCCAAAGCCTGACCAGACTGTGTCTGGCTGTACCCTGAGCAACTTGCTCTTGCTGATCTGTTATTTTTATGTGCAAAAATAGGGAAACATCAAAGTAAACCTAACTAAGCTTTTAAAGTGTATTAACATAAAAACCAAAAGCTTGCACATGGATTAGAGAAATGAGTTAATAAAAAACCACTAGTTTTGACAAGGTTTTCAGTTGTAAAATTTTAGTTTCAAGTGCTTTCAGATGCATCACTAAAGTTTGCTATACAATGGAATTAACAAAAGGTTTCTGAAGTTTCATAACCTGTGCTTTCTTTGTTTATCTGCTACGCATTTAGTGATGCTGGAAGAATTTTTGAATAAATTTCATTAATAATAAATTACACCTTATGTAACATTAGTTACAAGGATCCTAAGCTAAAAAATAAGATTAAAGTATTTAAAAACTGTTTACGTCCCAAAACATTGCCACAGGCTTCAAGTTTTTGCTGTATTTCTGCAATCTTACACAAAACTTACTTGCTTTGTTGCAGCTTTGCCACATTATATGAAGCTGGTTTAATCTTGTCTCAAAGCAATCTGCAATCCCCAACTTGATTTTTAAAGTCTCCTCTGAAGACTAAGTGAGTTTAATTAAACAGAACTTACAACTTACCTTCCCAGTATTTCCAGTAATTCTGCTATGCCGTTGTGATGTTCTGTTTCATAAATAAACCTAAATAAATGAAAAGTTTTACTCAGCTACTGGTGAAGAGAGATACAACTCTAACACCAAGACCCCCATCCAACAGGTAGCCTTGACCTCCCAGGTTTCAGTCACTCAGTAAAAAGAAAACAAACACAGTGAAAAAGAAACTTTGTGGAAACATAAATCAATAATAGCACATTAAGCTGCTTTCAACATTCATACTTGCTTGCTCTTTTCTCCCACATTTAACAAAGCAGCACGCACTTGAACTTTTTCCAGCAATCATATTCTATGCCATTTAAATAATGCAAAACTGAACACCGCAAACAACGCTTTAAAAATTAAAATAACACAAGAGCATCTGGCATAATCAAATGCTATGACTCAACCTCCTATAGCGCATGTAAGCACAAGGTGTTCAAACGGTTACTACTTATGGATCTGAAAAGCTCTTTGGCATTACAGACTTCTGTGCATACAAAAGGCTCTGTAATAAACAGAGGAAGTAACATTTTCCTGAATTTTCTTTTGATAGAGCACTGTAATTTACTAGGCAATCACCTTTCCACCCTTCTTCCCAATTGCCTGAGTGTAAATTTGAGAAAGTTCTATGCACAACATCAGGTATTTTCCAAATAGTTATAAAAATTTACACTTATAAGAAAATAATTCCACTAATTAGAAAATATTCTTCTATTTGAAAATTTGTCATAGACTGAGATATTGACAGCTACTTTTAATCCAGAATATTTGGTGTAACTGTTTTTTCTCCTTGAAGACCCTCTTCTATATAATTAGGACAACAATTCCAAGCAAAACTAAGGACAAACGATACGAAAACCTTTGGACTGAATTAACAGGAACATGCCGCTTTACTAATTTTTACAAAAATGTATTCTACATTAGAAAAAAAGATTAATGTACTATCAGGAGAGAATTCATGCAATTCTGGTCACTGACTAAAAGACAAATAAAGACCACACATTTCTCAGGTAAGCACAGTAACAAACTGATGACTTGCTAGAAAAAGTATAAGAAAAGGAAATATTTTGAGAAATTCTACACATACTTTAAGAGCTTATCATGCACAATCCACTAATTTGAAACAGAAGTTGAAACAACTTTTCTCCCTGGTGCTCATATCCAGGAACACTAGTTTACATTTGGATGCAAAACATTTCAACTTCTAGCACCTAAATATTATACAACTAAGCAAGGATTTCTGTTTAATTCTTTTCCCCCTACAACTTGGTAGAGAAAGGTAGTCTCTGTAGTGCAAGTTATATTATGTCCCACATACATTTCAGATTGAAAACATATTTTTATACAAACTATTACAAAGTTGATCTAATGACCAGAACATTTCTCAGTCTTTCAAAAGCCTTGCACCAGAACTATTTGTGTTTGAAGACTTTGCTTCCATTATCCTTGAAAGTAAAGTGCAAGAAGTGGCAAATAAAAATACTCTTCAAAAGTGCATTAGAATGTGCTGTGATGCTATTGTACCATCTGGTTCAGATACTTTACAACATTTTGGAATTAATTTAATAAAATCTGTGTGTGGGAAAAAAAGTTTAACTCTGAAAGATAAACCTGTACTTTTTCCTTAGGACATACTGGCTTTTGACACATCCAGTCAAGAGCAGTTGTCTGCAAGACAGTGAAGGCTTACTAATTATTTTAAAGTAGCCCTTCTGTATCTCTTCTAAAAGCTTACTTGTTACCATAGACAGGGAAGATAAGCTCCCTCTACAGATGATACTGCTGGGTGCCATTCATGAGATGGCACAGAGCATGTGGCAGCACATTCATTCTGGGATGAAAACAACAGTGGTAAAAGGATGGAATAAGTGTAAACCACAATTATTTGTAGAAAAGAGAGGCATACCAAAACTAAGACTGAAAAAAAAGGCACCATAATCTTGCATTCACACTTGACATAATGGCAGTAAAACCACACTTAATAAAAGACCTTTGGTAATACATTGGATTAATTGTTCATCTTTACACTTTTTGTATCAGGGATAATACTACAGTTTATTCTGTGGCAATTAAAAAATATTTCTTGAGCCCAAAATGGTGCAGTTCGGTTCTGAGGAAAGAAAAGGCAGTAAATGTGTTCCTTCAAGCAAATCCCAGATCTCTCAGTCATTTGCATTATGAAGAATTACATTTTATTAAGGTACTACTGTAATGCATACACTACTCCCCAATACTACTACTCAGTAAGATAAAGAGCCTCACAGATGAAGATACCAAACCACCTACTGAATCACATACAAACTCAAGTTTCAGCTGCCAAATTTACGCTGTGTGCAAGACTACCCCAATTTAAATCTCCCAGATGAGTATCAATTATTGTTAGATGAACAATATTGGGTATAAACCTACTAAGAATTAAAACAATTGCTAGTAGTGTCTTGTGAGTATTTTTAGTTGTATACCTGATCACATGCACCATAATACAAAGATACTGACATACCTATAAAATATATTATTAATTTGTTTCCGGATGTAAGCTCTTAGGCCTAAGAATTTCCCATATATTCTGTGAAGAGTTGTTTTAAGAAAATCTCTTTCACGAGGATCTTCACTGTCAAAGAGCTCTAAAAGCTGCGAAGAAGGAAAAGAAGATATGTACTTTACTCGAGTCTTATGCATTATAAAATAATTTAGAGCTTGAAGTTAAAAATTCTTGTTTTACCTTACCTGTAATACAAACTTCTGATCAATATATTTCTTAGCTATATTAGGTTGGAAATCTGGAGATTCTAGAAACCTTAAGAAAAATTCATAAACAAGCTGAAAAAAACCCAACAAAAATTAGTATTAGACATTTAAACAAGGAACCATTTTATAACCAGAACACTACCAAAATTACTAATTAGCTGTTCAGAACTGCACTGTTTTTATTTATATTTATTTATATACCACATAGTAAAAGCTTTACTCTTGCTGTCCTGAAAAAGTACAAGAACTTAAGGTTCTTTAAACTGCACTGAAATTCTGCTGAGTTCCATCACTAGATTTCACTCAAATGACATACAGTAATCTAATACTCACCATGCCCAGAAGTACATGTTTTGAAAATTCTGTTCTCCGTTTGTCACAGTACCTCTGACAGCTAGAGCTGTGCCAGAGTCAGATCAAAGCATTCACAGTGACAAACTGAAGCTCATTTAAAACCAAAGCAGTTCTATCTGTACCACAAGAAACAAGTCTTGAACCTCTAATATACTAACTGAACATTTTTTCATATATTATCAATTTAAATTCCAGAAATATTTTAAATATTGCAGAGAAATATAATTGACTTGAGAGAAACACAAACTAAACAATTTTGAGTCAATAAATAATGAATTTAATGTCAAAAGTTTTGTTATTGTTAGACTATGACTTCCTAGTCTTCCTTAAATACCTGTAGATGAGGCCATGCAGCTTCTAAGGTTGGTTCATCTTCCTCTGGATCAAATTCTGCTCCCGTTGGATTGGAAGATGGTGGTAATGTTCGAAACATATTAACTGCAAACTGAAATCACATGTGCCTTTAAGAACTTTGAAACAAGCGAATGATGTAAAAAAGATTGTTTTGACTCAGAATTTTTTATATGGACTATTTTAATTAATATTTGCAAAACCACAAGCTATGTAAGTTTAAACAATAATGAGGTACATTCTTCTTTAAAGATTTCTGACCTGGAGAACACTTTTCCACGCAGTATTCTTTAAAGCACAAACCTACTGTCAAGTACATGTTTTCTGAGGATATTGCTCTGATCTCTTTACACACATTTTAAAAGCCCAGGCAAATGTACATAAAATGTACAGAGATGCAAAACAGATTATGCACAACTGTTATGCTCTGTAAAATATTATCAGTTTCACACCATGGGTATACACACAAGGAAATACTTCAAAACCAGATTCCTCCCTCCCCCTCTTAGTGGTATTTCTCTTAAACAACATCCATCTACCTGACATCACAGGAGCATTGAGGGGGGAAATGCACATCCTAATCCTTTAATCTTTCACTTCATCTGAATTCTCAAGCCCCTAAAAACCATTCAGCATCCTCATGGAAGTGGAGCAGACTACAAAGATAAATTACTTCTCAAGTTGTTGATATATACACAGATACATTATTTTTGTGTTTCCAAGTGCTTGTCTAGGTGCACATTCATACTATGTATGAACCAAAGTAGTACTCCTCACAAACCCCTCTAACATGAAGAGAGTTTCAACGTCCCAAATAAAGACAAAATCCCATTCCCTGTTACATGGACAGAACACTTTTCTACAAGGCCCTGTTCTAGGTACAACCACCTCATCACTACACACATGTAGCCTGAATTTTTTAAAAATAAAAACATATATAAGCAGAAATAATTACATTTCTATCAACTTATACAATGCATATAATCACAAATGCAAGTAAAACATTTGTTGGCTGAAAAAAATCTTACGTGATTTTTGGGATAAATTTAGCACGCATTCTCAAGAGTAACCTTACCTAGAATTGTGCAGTACCTTAAATTCTCCACCTGAAATGATAGCTAGCAAAATGAGTTGGCTTCTCTGAGGACAAGAAAGGAACAACTAGCTAGTGATTGAAATGGTTGTTCTCACACCCTGAGGAGTTAATGATTAAAAGTTTACTGAGCAAGTTGGAGGGAACAGGTTTCTGTGCTTGCCAGTAAGAAAACCTGAAAAAGCCTTTTATCTGTATCATAGAATCACAGAAGGTTTCGGGTTGAAAGGGACCCCTAGAGGTCATCTAGTCCAACCCCCCTGCAGTGAGCAGGGACACCGCTAACCAGATCAGTTTGCTCAGAGCCGCGTCCAACCTGGCCTTGAATGTTTCCAGGGATGGGGCCTCCACTACCTCTCTGGGCAACCTGTTCCAGTGTTTTACCACCCTCATTGTAAAGAATTTCTTCCTTATATCTAGTCTCCACCTCC
>BOSO01008527.1:0-34394 GCA_018403395.1 Gorsachius goisagi
ACTTTCAAGCCTCAGCTGGACAGGGTGCTGGGCCACCTTGTCTAGACTGGGCTCTTGCCCAGAAAGGTTGGACCAGATGATCCATCCAACCTGGTATTCCACAATTCCATGATTCTATGATTTGCGCATCCAACTAACTGTCACTGAGCCCTATTAGGGCCTCAACACTATTGCAAATCAAATGCTCAGGCAAAGGCTGTGAACTGCAAACATGAAAAGGGAGGCCAGTATGGAGCTTTTGGCCAACATCAGGCATGAAGCCCTGTAACACAAAGAGAAGGGCTCTCACCCACCAAAATACTTGAGGAACCACCAGGGTCATTATGCCTCACCTTCCTGGCCAAACCGGGTGCTCCAGACCTTCCTTTCATCTGGGGAAACGCAGCTCTTACTATAACTTTCCTTTCTTTCAATAAATACATAAATAACGTCCTTCACACATCTCTCTGCTGGAGGAATAACCATGCAAATAGCTATTTGGTGGTAATGGGAATGTGGGGTCTCTGCCATTCCATGATGACTCTAACCAGTATGGCTGGTGTCAGGTGATAAATCAGCTGCCCTTTAACTCCATAGCTGAGCTACGCACACTCTACAGTACTGGAAGCACAAGCTATAACCAATATTTTTACTGATGGGTGATAAATCACATGCCCTTTAACTTGTGTGTACCAGTTGCAAATTTAGTTAATTAGAAATTCAACCTCACTTTTTTTTCACGTAGTATTTCCTGCTTGATTTACATGAGCTGTTGTTATTTGAATGCTTGCTGAGATTATGGCTCTTGGATGCTGAGTGAGTACGAAGCACAGAACTTCGCTGCAGAGCACCACGACCTCTAGTGCTTTGCAGCCTGGAGAAATTGTCAGCAGCGTAGCAGCAATGAAGAGCGATCAAAACGTTTTACGGACATATGATGGGAAAGTGGTCCCCTGCCTGCATGCCCGGAGCGTACGGCTCACAGGTGTACGCCCAAGTGCTACAACTGGGAGCCCTCCCTGAAAATATAAACAAGAACTGATAACTCTTTTTCAAGCCTGTGGAAACATAGCTTTTGCATTTTCACCCGTTACGTTGCAAATAGCTTTAAAAAGCTTCTTTCTATTTGCTTCCATAGGTCTTTGGTGAACCCGAGGGTACCCTCAGCTGCTCAGAGCACCCCTGCCACGATGCCCCGTGAGCCCAAACCACGCTCCTGTGGGGCTGGTGAAGGAGAGCTGGCTGGCACCCTTCTGCACCCCCAGCACCCACCGTGCCAGCTGCTGATGAGGGAAATGGTCACCCACTCTGGTCACTCTCTTTTACAAAGTCCACACCAGAATTTTTTATTCCCATTTTTGGCAAATTATGCCAACTCTCATTTCCAACTATTTTGTCTGTATTTTGCTGTGGACATTCTTACGCTACCAATCCTATTTTCAGCTCTACTACAAAAGGGCATTTGTTAAAATATTCCACGACTGCAGACAATTCATAATAGATTCAGAAACCCAGTGATAATCATAATAATTTTTTAGCACTTGTCTGCCAGACAGAATTATCAGCAAAAGCGGGGCCCTGTTATCTGCAGGAGCGGCATATGATACGTTCATTTTTTTTTCCCCTCTATAAACTTCAATTATTAATGATGGAAATTTTTCCCTGCCTATTCTTCCCTTGGTGGGAAAAACAGCCGTTGCTGACATTTGCCGATCTAAATCTAATCCTCCTCATCTGCATGTAGACGAGGCTCTGTTTGACTCTACCCATTGATCCAGCCAGGAAAGGATACTCTATAACTTAATCTGATGTCAAACCCTGATGTGTCCTGTAGGAAATCGGTGCTGTAGATCGCCGTGCTATAAATATGTCACCAGAATTAACTGAAAGCACTAATAGGTCACTCAATGAGCTCCGCGGTGCACACAGGGCGCCACAAGGCTGCTGTCTTGGTACTTGTGATTGATGACACCAAAAATTAGCCAGAACAGAGGGTTGTCAGCCAGCCTGGAGACAAGGGACTCACGGGCAGGCTTTGTTCTCCATGTGTGCTGGGTCCCAGCCCAGCCCTGGCACTTCTGAAACATTTAACACACTCTACATTTAAAAATAAAATAAAAATATCCCTACTACAATTTAAAACAGTAGAAAAGAAGTAGGACTTCTTCCAGCTCTCCCCTCCTGCAGGTTTGGCCTACTGCATCCATTGCTTTAGGTGAGCAACCAGAGCCAAGAGAGAATTCCTGGAGTTTTGTTGCAGGCAAAAATCCCTGTGGAAGATGGCAGGCACGCTCTGCCTGCACAGGGATGGCATCAGGTCCTGCAGACACAGCCCACGCTGCTCTGGGGATCAAAGCAATCGTACCCTGCTCACTCTGAGCTGGTTTCTGCACACCAGGCTCCAGCCAAAACCACCCAACCCAGCCAAGAGCATTTGCTGTTCAACTGTGTTCCTTCACTCGCAGTTTATACCTTCTTCTGCCCACCAGCTCTCTTTCTTAACACATGAACCACCCGCTGTGGACTGTTGGATATGTCCAATGCAGATATGTCCAATGCAATTTCTCATCCCGGTTTGTTGAGCCTCATGACCATTGCTGTTGGGTCACTCATCATGGCCAAGATGGCCAAGTCAGGCTGCTCCGGAGCTCTCCAAGGAATCTCATGGTGTGTCACCATGCCAGGGACTCTGGGGCTACCAGGAATGGCCACCACAGCCTGCAGACCCTGGTTCTCAGCAGATCCAGAGATGCGCTACATGATGTGTGACATCTCCGGAGGGTGAGCTCCTGCTCAATTTTCTCCATTGTTAGTCCTGGAGCTGAGGAGCTCACATCCAGCATGAGCCAAGATTCACCATGGAGCTGCTGCCATCCACTTTCATTAGGGGTGACAGGGCTGCTCCATTCACTTCACCTCCTGCTGTCAAAAGACCACCAGACTAACCCCTGAACTGAAACCTGTCCTCAAATCCCCAGGGAATCCCCATGAATGCTCATGATTTCCCGGAGCACACCAGAGCTGCTTGAACTTCTTTCCACCGTGGTCATTTTCAAACATACGGCATTGCTTTTGGTGCTTGGCCCAAGCCCACCTCCTGGTCCTGCTTTGTCTCACCGCGGCCATGTCCAGCCCATGCCAACTCCTGGGAGAAGTGTCCACTGTGGCTGGAAACCTTCCCCTCACGTCCCAGGCTGAGGCATACCCCCAACCCTGCAGGAATTGCAAACATTTTGAAGACAAACACTGCTGCTTTTCAGAGCGCTGGTGAGAGCGGGACCACCCGAGCTATCGCTCAGGAGATGGCTCCAGCGAGCAGAGGCAAAGGACATTTGACTCGTGCACAGCACTTCCAGCACAACGCTCTTTTCCTTTACACATCAACGGACCTCACACATGAATAAAGCCCTGGAAAAGCATCCAACTCAGCCCTGAAAAACTGCCATCCCCTGCGCACATGGACCAGGCTGCAATCTTCTCTCTGTCGAGCTACAGCCCAGCAATGCCTTTGGACTCATGGCACAGCTTTGTTCTCTGGCTGAGAGGCAACTCAGACCAAATTGTTGTTATTTTCCCATACCGAAGCAGTCACAACAGTGCCAAACGTTACCCTTTATAGCTTGCACTATGGTATATCACCAGGGATGCAAGACGCAAGCCTCTCCTTCAAACACACACAAGTTCCCACATGTCCCCAGAGGAGTCGGGTCTCCGGTCCACCTCCAGTTACCTTCACAAAAGTCAAAGGCAACCAGAAGACCTCATAGAGTCAACAGGACTGCCAAGTCCAAAGCCATCCTGACCCTCCCAGCTCTCCTGGATGAGCAGGGCTCCCTCTCAGGGTTATTTTTATGGCTATAAATTATTTGTGCTGGATGACTACAAAACGGAGATGTTGAATCAGTCCCTCCGCTCAATGAAGTGCAATCGAAGCTGTCTTCAGATGGGGCCTTTGAGGTCTTTCTTCAGCTCATGAGCTGGGCCTCCTTGTTAAAACCAAAAAAAACCAAAACAGTTTCAAGAAACATCAGAGGGCCAAAATTCATTCGGATTTCAAACTCGACCAGAAATAGCTGGATGGAGCAGTGAGCAAGTTAGAACGGAATCCAGGCTTGAATTTACTGGAATCTCACCCATTTTAGAGGGCTCAAACAAAACAACTCTTCAGTAATCTATCATCCTTAAAGCCAAGATCGTGGGTTATCCTCAGAGCTCCTCTTGCAGGAGCGGCCATGGGTGCCATGCTGCAGTTGGTGCCGGGGAGCCAGGCGTTCAATAATCCCCAGCGAAAGAGAATATTATAATTGTTAGCACTGCGACGACAGCGAGTGGTTTTAACAGGCGGCCTGTATCAACAGACTCGCCTTAAACAGAGGAGCAGGCAGCCTTTGCAAACAGTAACTGGATGCGTCCCCGTTATTTACCTGAGCAGATGTTCGCTCTGATACTTCCCGGATCCTGGAGCTGGATATTTGTCAGCGTTAATGGGATTTCCAGGAGCTAGTTTGCTTTAGGAGCTCGTTTTCTCATTCAAATTGTAACCATCACCATTTTCTGCTTTGTGTTGCCTCTTTCGCTCATGATTATCTTCCCGGGTTTTCACTTTTCTCTGGGTCACTGAGTGTGGATCCATTCTAATTACTGTCATTTTAGCTTTTGCGCAGCACTCCGTCACACCAGGATCCGGGCTGCATAAATAAGTCATACATCTGCTCTTTGTAGTCTTTGCTACCCAAGACAGAGCCCTGCTCATCTCCTGCCATGCAGTGCCGGTGGTGGCGGGGCCGGTCAGCTGTGCCACGAGCTTACCTGAAATGCGGCCCCAGGGAGGAGCCCGCCGCGTTGCCGGCATTTGGCTTCCCCTCACAGCGGTTTTTGCATCGTTATGTTCAACTCTGTTTAGGCATGGATGCCCTACTTCCACTAAAGCCCCCCTGGTGTGGACGCTGATCTGCTTGCCCGAGGGTATGAAGTTACACTAACACGGATCACAGGGCAGCAGTCGCTCCAAATGTTTGCTAAATTAACAGTATCATCACAAGCACCTCATGCCTTATGGAAAGGCTTAAATCAACACCAAAATGCTGCCCAGCTGGGGAGGCCGCTGCCCTCCAAGTCCCATGCTGGTCCAGAGCCACGTGCCACAGACAGAAGCATAAAAGCTAATTGTTTCTAAACTCTCAAATCCTCTCTGACTGGGAATTCACAGCCCTTTACCATCAGACCTTGCATTTTGCTCGTAATCGCTATCAGAAGAGGAAGGTGGTGGTTACAGGACGTGATAGAACTGCAGGATAACGATCTGCAAGTGATGACTTCAAGCATTCTGTGTGCGTGGTGGCCAAAACAATGAGGGTGCTGCCGCCCCGGTCCCCTTGCAGGGCGCATCCTTCCGGCTTTGAGAGAGAGCACGGCAGAAGGTAACTGCCAGGCAACGTCATGCTTCTGCATTGTGAGCTGAAGGGGCACAGAGCTCGTCTCAGGGCTACAGGGAGCTAAGAGGTGCCGCTGGCCCAGGAAGAGGGAAGGGCTGGCTTCCACCAGACCCAGCCGTATGCGGGTGAAGGGATCAGAGCTGCGCCAGCCCGACGCAGATCTCGGCGACTGGCAGAAAGATGGGACCTCTTAGGCCTACCATGGTCAAACATGTGGTAAGCAAGACCAGGATGGGTATACGCGTGACGTGATGGCCTTATTAAGTTTCTTTAATGTGTATTTTCACTGTAATAAATAGTATTTCCATTAAGACAACCCTCGTGGGGCTGGCACACGCAGTCACTGCTCCCAGGAGCCGTACACAGCCGCCGTGGCTGTCAGCGCTGACCCCACCATCCCGGGCTGGCAGGAGGGACAGCCCGGATCCAGCCCGGGGTACCCAGCAGCAGCACACCTCTGCCACCACAAGCATCCCCAGGAGAGGCCAGTAAGGGCTACAGAAGTGGTAAGCTGTGTCAGGAGCCTTAAAATAAAGTTTAAAAGCATATAAAATTGCCAACAAGATTTATTAATGACACAACTCTTTGTTTCTCTCTCCTTTCTAGGAAGTGACTTTGCTTTCACCTCTCCCGATGTGGTTCAGGACAGCTGTCAGGATGCGGGCGATGCCGGAGGCTGCTCATTCAAGCTGGCTCCAAGCTGCTTCTTGCAAACCCTCGAAGGAACGAGCGTTCGTTTATTCAGCTGCAGTCACAGAAAACCCAATAAATAACCACACCGAACCGCTTGCAAACATCCAACAGGTTGGAATTCAGTCACACAAAACTACTCCTTAAACATCACCTCCGGGCAAACACATCCACTAAAATATAACTGCATCAACACCCAATTTGTGAGCAGACAGAAGAATCACAGTCGCGCAGGAACCTCATTCACAATTACAAACCTGGCACACGAACTGAGTGTAATTCAGCCCGTCCTTCAGTTGACATCTTCCACTGGTCTGATGCACAAGGACTCTGTCTTGTATCACGCAAGAAGGGTGGTTAAAAACCTTTAAGAATAAGCTATTTTCAGAGAGGCCTCATGATCTTATCGGAGGACTTTGTATTTATATCTTTAGCAGAAACGTTCTTTCATTTATCTGATAAGATGTCAGTGCATTTCTTCGTAATGAAATGCCAATGACAACAGGAGCTGGCACCTCTTTGGGTGAGCACCAACACGTCGGCAGAGTGAGCTGCCCACCGGGCATAGCTGACCTCAAGCGGGCAGGCAGACGCAGACCTCCCTGGCCACGCTCTGCCCGTGGAGGTGGGCTCCTCAGCCCTGCTCCAGCCAGGCTGGTGGACAAAAGCAGAGCGACGGAGTGGAAGCATGGTATAAGTGACATGACCAACACCCCAACAAGCAGCTTCTCTCTGAGCCTGCTTCAATGCCAACCATGAGTAATCATAGAATCATAGAATCCCAGGTTGTAAAGGACCTCAAGGATCATCTGGTCCAATCTTTCTAGGTAAGAGCCCAGTCTAGGCAAGATGGCCCAGCACCCTGTCCAGCTGCATCCTGAAAGTGTCTAGTGTGGTGGAGTCAACCCCTCCCCTGGGGAGATTATTCCAATGGCTGGCTGTTCTCATGTTGAAAAATTGCTGTCTCAAGTCCAGTCAGAATCTCCCCAAGAGCAACTAACACTAAGCATATCCTCACCAGAATAAGGCCAATGCAAAAACCACAACCAAGTGTTAGAAGTATTAAACTAAGAGTCAATACTCCCTCAGTTCCTGGCAATACCATATCTCCCATTTTCCAACTACAGCAGATCTTGAATTTCATCTTCCTCCCCGCTCCAGGATTTAGTCTCAATACACCCGTGCCAACTTAGGCAAGCAGGCACATCATTCTAGTTTCAAGTAATCCTGTGCTGTAGCAGCCGGTGCAGCTGGTCAGACCAATTAGTTCAACACCTTTCCTTTGGAAACAACCATTGCGTTGTGAAGCTTCAAAAAAAAGCTCAAAACACCCCACAGCAGAAGCCAAGATGTCTGGATAATGACACAAATTAAACCCACATACTGCCTGGAACTGCAAATGGCTGCAACAAGATGGGGGGGGTCGGCTCTGACAGCCTCTCTTGCTGGGTGCTACTGGTCCCCAGGCAGCACAGGGAACAGAAACAGCAAGTCCAAAGGTACAGAGAAAGGACGGAAAAAGTACGAAGCGGAAGTGTTCATTGTAATGACAAAAAATAAACCCCAAACCCGTCTATCAGTTACTGGTTTGTCCCTTTGAGTTGAGCACAGGTACGTCTCTCTTCAGTATTAAGAGCGATCAAACATTTATTTAACTCTAACAGATATTTAACTCTTAGCAGGGGACTGGATAGTATCTTGTGCCCATTCTGGAGGTGCTCGACTCCCGCAGGCACTTGGAAATCCCAGCCCAGCTGACCGGGCACGACCACCTGCAATCCTCATCCCGCAGCTCATGTTATGGCCATCAGTCAATACTAATGCCAAACCCGTGATGTGTTACACACGCACTACTGCAGAAAGGCTTTTAAAGTCATTTAATATCCTTGCTGGAGGTCACATTGAGACCTGGCACGTGCACACGGATTCAGAGCAGGCTCGCTTGCGCTGAGCATGAACGCAGCTGCTGACAGCAAGAGCTGGGAACAGCAGAGTTACAAACTGGCCAGAAAAAATTTCTGTCTTCCTTCACACGGGGAAAATAGAAAAAGAAAAAAATAGAACAGAAAACCCAACAGAAATGGTTCATCAGATAGTTATAGCTAGCTAGAAACAAAAACCACAGCCACTTAAAGCTCGTGCACAGTGAACTTTCTGGGGCACTCACCTCCTGGTTTTGTTTCAATTAAGACAAAAGCGGGGTTTTTTCAGTTTCTGTATTAAAAAATAAATTACCAAAGGCCAGCCTAGGGCCCTGAGCCCTGCAGCGGGTGGGCAGCCCACAGTACATGGCTCGCTCGTGAGCCACCCGGGAAGCTTTCCGGGGCTCACTGGGGGCCACCCTGATGTGTGTAACCCAGTGACTCCCCTCCAGAGCTCTCCCCCAAATCCATTCGATCTTGCATTTGCTGTGGCAAGGTTCTTCCTGCCCTGCCAGAGGAGACCCTCACACCCATACTTGTCTTCTCTGATTTTCTCCCCTTCATTCCTGATTTCGCCATGGTCACATGGACGTTGCTCGATACCGCACAAATCAGCTGGTCCAGAGGCATCAGGGATTATTCTTCTTTGGGAAGGGGGAAGGAGCATCCAGCATATTTCTTTGCAGGAATAAAAAGAGAAATATGATGGAGTGAGGTCCTGGCTTCCCAACCTGCCACCAACAATGTCAGGGGAGAAGCTCGCTTCTTGCAGGTTACAGGTGCGTACTAAATACCCAGCATCTCTGTTGAATACAAAATCACCTTACACGCTCTATGCTCCATCTTTAGTTACACCTGGGAAAGCCTCAGCCTGCCGGGTCCTGGGGCAGAGAATCAGAACTGGCAGAAAGACTGGAAGACAAGGCAGGAGAGGGTTGGGCTCAGTGCAATGAGTCTAAAATGAAAGTGCGTGCAGCTTGTTGTCCTTGTGCCCCCAAGTCTCCCTTCACCACCTTTCCTCCTGAATGCTGCCTGCTCCTCTTGCCCCTTTACCTGGCTCCTGCTGCACGCTGAGCCCATCCCACGGGGGTGCAAACCAGCTGGCTCGCCCAGCCCAGCTGCCAAGCGGGCGATGCCCCGACACCCGCACATCTACAGCCCCCTTCTCACAGGTGGGCGCCCGGGCAAGGCTCGGGGCTCAGCCCGTGCCTGCTGCACCCTATGGACAGGGATGGGGTTGGGGTCTCACCCTGCACTGGAAGGATCCAGGCAGTCCAGTGGTCAGCTCTGCTCGTCAAGGAGTTCAGAGGTCGTTATGTCGCTTTTTCAGGTTTCATCGCAGTTTGAGGACATTGCCAAAGACAACACGAGCGGGAACGTGCTGCGTGTAGGGGCATTTGAAGACCAGCAGCACTGGCAGGGCAGCACAGGACAGAGACGGTTCCCCTGGCTGCTGGGCCAGCATCCTGTGCCCAGCACCCATCCCCAGATACCTCACTCCCCACTGCACCTTCCGCCCTGCTCCGCTATCCGTGCCCAAGCAGACCTGCCAGCATCCCGCTCCAGCTTCTAGCAAGGGCAGTGATTATCGCAGTTATCACAAGCTGCGCCAAAACCCAGTTATATTCAAATCTGAGAAATTCTCCAAATTCTCTATCTTGACCTTGGTTGATTTTAAAATAAAGATGTGGCCCTTTTTGTACCTCCCACCTGAAAAATAACACGAGATAGGGACAGACAGAGAACGAAGCCTTCCTTCCTCCTCCCCGTCAATATTTTATCGCAGCAAACACCTGTCATGCAAACAGCCCTGGGAGAAACAGGAGGTTCGTGGAACTGCCTCAACAGCAGCACAGACACCACAGGAAACAAAACAACCTGTACCAGGAGAAGAGCCGCGCGGCAGCACAGCCCACAGAGCAAATGTTTGTGCACTCCAGAGACGAGACAAATTCTGCTTTTGCTTACCAGGGGGGTGCGACTGCTCTGTCCCCACCGATTTCGGTTACAGCCTCTGCAAAGGGCCTTGCACGTGGTACAAGATCTTTTGCAAATATGCTCAGCTTTGGGGGTTTAAGTCGTAGTCAAAGGGAGAAGAGTCCGGCCCTGCGCTGAGTCACCAGCTCGCAGGCCTGGCACTAGGAACCCCCCTGAGAAAGCACCACGATTCACAGTGAGATGGTGCACGGGGACAAGGGACATCACCGAAGGATTCAGATTCAGCTTGCAAGAGCTGATCGGTCCCCCCCAACCCCCAGGTACAAAGTATTCATCACCTTTTCCTTTTTTTTTAACCGCAGCACCAAGATGGAAAAAAGCCCAAACTACTACCAACTTCTCGAGAGCTGTGTGGGAAACGTCCCAATTCCTGCACCTCCTCCGTGAGACAAACACTCCTCGATGCCAGCATTCCCGGGAAGTGGCTGTGCTGCTGCCAGGATGACACCTCCGGGGAAGTCACCACTTGTTTATTATGGAGCACGCAGGGATCGGAGAGATGGGCAGTTATTATTTCTATTTGAGATGTGATTTCAAGCTGTGATACAATTTTAGACTGCACAAGTCTGAGATAACTCCCCAGGCCAAATTTGTAACTTACAGCAGTCAGAACTATCTTACCCACTTGTCATTTTACCAAAGACCCACACGACCCCCTGACTTACATACGCCCTGGAGCTGTCAGAGAGGCCAGGCCCCCTTCTCAAAGGACTGGTTTTGTCTCCGTGGTTTTTAAGTCACTAAAAGCCATGGTGAGATGGCTCTTCTCCACGGCCGCGTGCCTTTGGCTGGCTGGTGGAGCAATGCTGGGTCATCCCCCAAAATGGGACCCCACCACAAAATCCAAAGCCCGTCCAGCTGGTGGTGGGCAGGAGGGGAGGCAGCATCTCCTCTGGAGCACGTCAGTGTACACACCCCCGGGATGCTCCAACGCCTGCATCACCGCTGCAGAGGACACGATGTGATGCACATCCCTGCATCTAATTGTGGGTGGGATGCTGCAAGGCCCCTCGTTTAGCGGTAACTATCTGCACTGTCCCCTTGGCTTTCCCATTGCCACTATCCGCCCTGATGGTCTCCCCCAGCTTATCACGCTGTAAAAAAAATACCCACTTTGAACAAAGTTACACAGAACAGTGTGACAAATACCAGGTCGTGTCCTGCTGATCCACTACACGCTCAGCAGTGCTTATAGGAGGCTGAAAGACCGCAGCATGTTTTGGGCAGAAACCTGCCCTTTTCTGGCAGGTTACGCCTCCCAGGACACAGCCTTGTACCAGGACTGGAGCCATTTCATTCGCGGTTCTGTGCAGGCTGCAAGCGAGGACCGACACACACGGGCACCCGCGGCCCAGGCTCACATGGAAGGGTCTTCTTGGGTCCACCAGGGAGACAAGAAGTCCCTCCTGACTGATGCTATTTATTTTCCCTTCTCTATAAAAGTAAAACCAAACACGACAGCGTGGTCACCGACTGCATTAAATCCATCTGCAGTAGGAATTGCTGCTGTACCCGTGATGCCCACCCTCCCCGCTCCTGCCTGTAAGGACAGACCCTTTGCTGCGAGATCATCTCTCCCTAGGCCAGGCAGTGCGGGGACAAGACTAAATTATAGTGAACAGGAAATATTGAGAAATCCAGTCTCTTTGGTAAAGTGATCCTTCCTAAGCACAAAACCCACATGCCCATGATTGATGGAGCGGCGACACTTTCAAACAGCTAGCTCACACAGACCATCCCAAGAGCCAGGCGCAGAGCCCCTAAATGAGCACGTACAACTGTCTGCAGAGACATGGGTTAACAATCTTATCTAGGGTCACCAGAAGAAATTCCAAGTAAAACCCACAGCACGCAGATTTCCTGCTTTCTAACCCAATGCCCTATTTATACCTCTCTTTCTTCACCGTGCCAGTGACAGCTTTTTCCTCGCTTACAGGCACGTTTCCTGCTTTTTGAGTTGTGACTTTCATTTGTAGCTCATTTCCATAACCTCAGAAATGTAGTTTCAATGGAAGTGTTAAATGTACTGATGAATTCTTCGCGAATCTTGAAAGTTATTGGCAGAGAGAACGGGGTCAATTTACCTTGTATCAGCCAGTTGAAAATTATGTATTTCCAAATCCTTTAACGGCAGGCAGCAAGGTTTATCTCTGGCTGATAAAGTAACGTCTTGCTGCTGGTGAGACAAATAACAGAGCCTATTTCCAAAATACGAAGTCCCCAACGCGATGGCAAATAGACCCAGCTGTGCACAGTGACCTTCACAGCCTTCGAGCTTTAGCGCAGAGGACAGCGATGAACTCTGTAATCGCGCGTGGGTGCTGCCCCGGAGCAGCACCCAAACAGCCCTCGCTCCTAGCTTTTCCATCCCCCCATCTCATCGGGCTGCACTTTGATTAACAAAGCATTTTCCCACATGCTGCTTGCATTTTAACCAGGAGCATAGCATGGTCCTGCCGTACGCTGCTCCTATTTCTCTATTTGAAAAAGCAAGAGAGAGAAAGAAAAAAAGAGAGAAAAGTCTCATCCTATCCTTCTCCCTGCCAGAGCACGAGCGTCTTCAAAACCACTGGCTGAACAAGTTGCACTAAATAATTAGGACACATGGGGGGACTAAAAGTAAAGAAAGACTAAAGCACAGATTTGCTGCAACGTTTCCACTTCGCTGGAGTTAGAAACAAGACACAAGTTGCCTCTTCTGGAACTAGATGTGGCTGAAACCGAACAAAACGGAATGGGCAGGACGCAAGCGGGGAAAATGGAAACCTGTAAAAGTCATCGTGACTTAACGTTAGAGTCTGAAGGTCGGACATGGAAAGAGAAAAGAGAGGGATGGGCAGCACCTCTCAGGAGAGGGGGGGACGCTGCCTGGGTGGGGCAGGACTGCAGGGTGTGGGGACCCCACTCGACCCATGGGTGAAGTTTAGAAAATGCGATTTAGATTCACTAGCAGGGAAAAACATCCAGCTAAGAAACTCCATCAGAGCACAGCCCGCCCTCCCCGGAGGGGATGCAGGGAGGGAGAAACCGGGGGCTGAGGCATTCGAAATGAGATCAAGTGCCAGAAGCAGCGGTTAGGAGCTGCTCGCAGCAGCCCAGGCCAGGCTGAGGGGTCCGAGAGGACTGTGCTGCCTCCTCCTCCACCTCTCTAACGTTGGATGCAACTCATTGAGAATTGCTCAAGGACAGCACAGCCCCAACAACAAAAGCTGCAAGCATAAGGCCCCTGCGAGCAGGCGACGCCGCACGCGGTGGCACGCGCCCTCCCGACGCTGCAAGTCCGGAGCAAGGGGGGTGAACCCTGCAGCAAAACAGCCACATGCCCTCAGCCGCCTTCAAAAGCTTTTGGAGGTTATAAACCCCTGCACATTCATCACAGTCATGCATCACCAAGACTGAAGCAGTGTTATTTCAAAAATTACGTTGAAAAAATGTTAACACGGACCAGAGGAGCGAGGGAACAGGACCAGGCAGCGAAGCAACCATCTGACCCCAGCAGAGCTGCTTCCAGCTCCTGCTCTCCTACAGAAACATATGCAGCTCTGCACCCCATATAAAATATTTGTGCATCCTACGTAATTTAGAATCCTATTCAATAACTCGACTCCCATATTTTTCATAGCAGCAAATTCCATGAATTTTGCATTGAATAAAAATTTAGCAATCATAGCAGTTGCTAATTTCTGTGCTGTGCTCAGAGCAGCCTTTCACTTCCCCATAATGATTTTAAAACATTATCCTGCTGTTTCCTTTTTTCTGTGCCTGGCATTGAAGAGCTCTGCAAACTATCTGAATAGCGCTGCTCTGGAAAAAAAAAATAAAAAAAAAATCTGTAAGGGAGAAAAAATTAAATTCAATCATCACTGTACCCTCTGTGAACTGTGAAAGTCTTGGGAACATGAAAAGGTGCTTTCTAAAGGATGTTAAGCATTCAAAAGATTAGACTGCAATGTGCAATTAAATGTGTTCCACAAACCTTTGTCAGAGTACCCAAAACCTTACTTCTGCATGAACTTAAAATCCTCCCACTGGGAGCTTGTTCAAGTGGTTTACTTTAAACCTGTACTTCAGATATTCCATACCTTTCACTTTTATAATTCTTCAACATATGCTAACGCTGGCAGAGTTAATAGTAACTGACTAATTTTAAACCCTATGATTACTGGAGCTGATTTATATAGTAGCTTCACTTCACAATACTGCGAATCATGCACGCGGTAATTGCCAAGTTCAATTTTAGCTCTGTCATACTGAAGCATTAGTTTTTATGCCTCAGCTGTTGCCTCCTCCATGCTATAGAGGTAAGTTGATAATGCAGTAGGTTTTGCTGTTAAATATCATAATATTATGATACCTCGTGTCAGATTCTTGCAAGTTTTGTGAGCTATGCATCATCTATTAACTAAATACTTTATTAAAGGAACGGTTTGAAAAGGTTTCTATTCTAATTCAGCTCAGAACACCGAATACTGGAGGAGGCGGGGAAAAAATAATGTAATGATTTAATCCACCACCAAAAGCGACCTGGTGGAGAGAAGCACTCACCATCATCAAGGTAGGAGTTGCAAAAGGATCAAACTAAAGCCCTCCGGGCGAGGCCCCTCGCCCCAGCCTGGGGCGGCAGCAGCACCCATGTGAGCAATGCCAGGAGCTGTTTTACCTCCAACACCAGGAGCTCTGGTGCTGCGGGACCCCAGCCGTGTCCAACGGTGGGTTGCTTCTGGAGCAAAGTCCAGCCATTTTGGGGTGACCTTCCCTCCTGTCCCCATGGCTGTGGGCTGGCAGGGCTCGCGGAGCAAAGGTGGGAGAAGCAAAGAGGAAAGGCTGGAGGAGATGGGAGAAACCAGGTACTCTGAGCTACCGGGAGACGGAGCTCCACAGCCCAGGGACAAGGTGCACTTGCAGGAGAAACGAGACAACGCTGCTGAACTGCTGCCGCCCCTTAGCTCAGTCAGGATGAACACCTGGGCATTAGCAAGAATCTCTTAACAGCACTTAAAGTCACCCATCTCTTGGGCTTCGCGGTTTAAGATTTTCTTTTTTTTTTCTTTAAATGAAGTCTTCTCCTATCAAATTTAACAAGCGTGGGCAAACTGGAATTGCCTTCTTTTCCCATTCGCATGTGCCATTGGTACCTGAGATGAATGAAAATGGCAACGTGAACTGAAGTCCCCGAGTACCAGAAAACACTTTGTGCCATCGAGGGATGCCCAAGGCACAGCCTGGGAGATGGAGACCGGGTACCACCTCTGTGCCAGGGAGGAATTCCCCACCAGGTGTGGACAAGGCAGAGGAGCGGGCTCTCAGCAGTGGTCCAGAGTTGGTGATTTTTGCAATCCTTCCATGGAAAGCAGCACAAGGCAACAGAAAAGCTTGTCTTCCTAATGCCCACGTGCTTACGCCTGTCAGACAGACTGCAATCGTTTTAACCCCTCCCTCTCCTCCACAGCTCCCTCCAGGCAGATGCAGAGACCCCAACCCAAGCCAACACCAATGTGTTGGCCCCTGTTGGGGACCAGGGGACCCCCGCTTCTGACGCCACTGCTCAGTAGGCGCTTGGCCATTCACTGGATTGGGGAAATTATCTCTATCAGTGCTATCGTTCTCCCACAAAACACAGCTTTTAGGTTGGCAGCACAGCTGGGCGATTGATGATATTCACCAACAACACGGAGCTCGCTCCAGCTCTGTAGTTCATGCATTAGGAACCCAGCAAACCCCATACAGACAGTGATTCAACGGTCACCTTTCCAATCAACCCTCTCGTCATTGTAGCAAGGAGATGAGCATGGAAGTAGATGAGCCTCCTTTTTTACCATGTTTTTCCACAGTTTTCCAAAAGGAAAGGAAACAAGACAACAAGATAAACATGGAGCATCCTGCAAGCCTGGAGAGCTGCAGCTACACTCCAGCGTGGCTCAGAGAAGCACCCAGGGCTCCTTTGCCACAGGCAGCACCACACTCTCTGCAGTGCCTCGTACGAGAAGGTGGGACATTTCGCGCAGAGAAAAAGAGGAAGGAAGAATGTGAAAATTTCACCAAGCGTGTGGTCACTGGGAGGAAGGAATAGGATTGATGAATTTTTCAGCTTTGATGATTTTGGTAAAACCATAAACCACGCGCCTTATGCTTCAGGAGACTACATCACAAATTAGTGCCCAGGGAATCCAGAGGTGGAATTGATTCCTTGATGTCCAAAGCCCCATTTTTGCAATCCACCCAGGATGTCTGACCAGCCTGAGTTGTTTTAGAGCCTCTTCTGAAGTCAGTGCTGCTGACATGCACCAGCCTGACGCAAGCCACCGGTGGCTGCATCAGACTCTGTATGACAGTGTTGTAGGATGCTGATGGCATCTACATCTCCAGAGGTATTCTGGAGCTAAAGATGAGCTTAAACCACACTTTTGCACTTGCCTCACACCTGTACTTTCTTACAATCATCTGATTTCCCAGAGTGCAACCTCCTCATCAAAGTGAAGGAAGACACCACAGCCCAGCAGCAATCTCACTAAGTGGCTGACTTGCAAGAACAATGATTTCCCCAGCAGCAGGCCAGGGAGGACCAGCCTCGTGTCAGACACCGGCCTTGCTCAGCACACAACACAGGACCATGCTCCAGTCTCGGGTACCACGCACCAGACGTGCTAGTAATGCAGAACTTGCAGCACTGAGATTCTTCTAAAAAATAATCCTGGAAAGAAATTCTCTGCTAGCAACACCATTTATCTCTCTCTTATATACACACATATACACGCTCTTGGTCCATCTTTGCTATTTTTCTTAGGGGCCATCCTTTACCAGGTGCTTGCTCAGTAGAACCCATTTCAGCTGGGGCCTTGAAATTCTGCTGGACCACACGTAGTTGCAATAATACCCAACCCCAACTTTTGCAATCTCCTAAGTTTAAACAAAGCCTTGAACCCACATTAGCCACAAAGGAAGCCAGCAGAGCTCGCCCGTCTCCTCTGCTTGAGCAGAGCTGGGACTCTCCACTGCCACTGCTATGCACTTGCCTGCAAAGCAGTCAGGGAGGTTTGCATCCCACAGGCACGTCCTTGCTACATATGCAAGGGCTGGAGCTCACGCAGCATTTTCACCACCCATAGTTTCATGGCTTCACACCAGCTCTGAGCTCTGCATCACTTTGGGACAGAGAAGGGGCATGGCCACATCCAACATGGGAAACCTGAGGCTGCCAAAGAGGAGCTCCAGAGCCCAGACCTGCACAAGCAGCACATCACACCTAACCCTTCACAGAAAACACCTCCCGTCCCCCGCCGGGAACTAATCCCTGGAGCAGGATATCCAAGTCACCCCCACCTGCATTTCACAATTCAGAGATAATGAACGAACAGCAACATTATGCTTAAAATAAAAACATTGTCGCCTTTGCATACAGACATCCTGACTTCTCTTCCTAATGCATTTGGCTGCTTATAAAGTGTCACATCGGAAACAAAGCCAAACAAAAAAATGCCCTCGTTATTTCATGTTAAAGGAAAAGAGGCAAGCAGGTGGCCTTGACTGCACCGGTCTCTTACCACACTCTTATGTGACTAAACTGAACATTTACACAGGTCTGAAAAATTGTTTGCAGTGGGCATGTAGACAGCAGGGCTACCAGATGTTGTTCTCCTAATATTTGCTGTATTACATCATTGGACACCGCTTGAAAACCAACCTGTGCCAAGTTTTCAGAGGCCTGGGCTCGCTTTCCCTGTGTGCGTGCGCAGTCCTGGCTCGTGGATGCGGCTCGGACCTGGGTGCGCAGGAGCCTTTGGCGCCCAGGCTGGGCGTGCAGACGCGCTGCAAGCCCCCTCGCCCGCCCAAGAGCCATTTATGCAGTTACCGACACACACAGCAGCAGCAGCGAGCGCTGTCCGACTGCATCCCATCGTGTGCTGTCAGACTTGGGTATAGTCAGAAAAAAAGAAAACGAAGAAAGCCCCCCAAACTGCAAATGCAAGTTGGCATTCAGATGAGAAAATATTGCACCAAAGCGTATTTACTCACGTGCTGACACATGGGGAGGCCACGCTTAAAACTTTCTTGGCTCCCTCCACCTCCGGTAGTGCTGTTGCTCCCCCTCCACACTGCCCAGTGCCTTCCAGTTTCAGACACAAGCACTTTAACCGGTCTGCTGGGGCAGGATGCCACTTCACTGCAGCGCGTGAAGGGAGGAGGGAGGAGAAGGAGCCTGAAGAATCACATCAAGAACCGGCCCCCGGAGACCCGCCTGCAACGCGCATCCCCCCATCAAGCTGTCAGCTCCCAGCGTTCAGCCCCACTGGGGTTTATTTGCTCCAGAGGAGGAATTCATTTTGCACTCAACTAATGTAACCCCAAAGTGCTTTAAAACAATATTCCCCTAATAGAGACATTACAGCAGCCATTATTTTCCTGTTTAAACTAAGCAAATACAAAGGTAACTTTATTTTAAACAAACTACCGTCATCACAAAAAATGGATCCCAAATATTCTCCTCCACCATGCATTTTTTGCTCTTTCCGAAGGAGACGCACTCACTGGCAAACACCAGCTTGTGCAGCAACATGACAAACTGGAAAGCGCTTCCCTCAAAATCCTCTTGCTTAATGACAGTGAAGAAAGCTCTCTCTAATAACATATTTAATTCCAAGCGCTCTTTCCCCCCTACTTTCTAGAAAAGTGAATATTCCAGTGACCTACTGAAAGAACAAATAATCTTATTTCTAAATTATTCCCAAGCATTATGTTCTTGAAAGTATTCCTACTTGTCTGTGACTTACCATTGGGCTTCATTTTTCCTACCCATCCCACCGGCACCTATAAGGATCGGGAGGGGTCTGTGTTTGCTGCTACAGCCGTACAAATCCAAAACAACTTGGAGGAAGCAAACAGATTTGCTCCACAGGGGAACAAGCCTGATCCTCGTAGCCTCCACGCCACGATACGACTTGTTCAGACCATCGCTGACTTCAGTCTTATTTTACGGAGCCTGGAACTTCAGATCACGCTCAGGATAATTGCACCTGGCCCGCGCTAGCATTAACAGCCCGCTCTTTCAGGAGATACAGAAGTCTTCAAATTACAGAGAGCAAACAGCTCCACGGCAGCAGCCAACTTTCGCTGGATTCCCCTCGCAGCTGCAGCTGAGCGGGCTTTGAAGTGAGCCGACGCAGACACACACCAGCTGCCTCCTGCACCTCCAGAGTTACCGCAAATTTATTGAGTGATGACTCTGAATTTGTATGTTGGGTCCTCCACGCTCCGAGGTTTCCCAGGCTCCCAAGACAGACTTTGCATGAGCATGTTGGATCTCTTTGGTCGAAAAGGTCCATATGCAACTTTACATGCGTCCAGGCAACTTTTTAAATGTCAGCTTTGTTAAGCAGCATGAAGATAACTGCTGCTTACAGGCTCACCGTCTCTGAAGCATCCCAAAGCTGCCGCTGTTACTACTCCGGTGGGTATTTCCCTGCAAGGAAACTTGGAGCCAAGGTGGGAACAGGTCTGCAGGTGAAATCCTGAGATGGCCGAGTCACTCGGCAGCCCTCCGCCGTGAGCAGTCCCAGGGTAAGGGCTCCGAACAGGGCTGCAGATGTGAGCTCTTCTTCTCCAAAAGCCCAAAATGCCAAAGTCACTTTGCACAAAGCTTCTTCCTCTCCCTGCCTTGTCCTCTCCTGTGGATGCCACAGGCAGTGCAGATATCCAGCACAAATCCCTAGTTTATAAAGCTCTTCCAGAGTGGAGTTCCACCGCTGCTCCCTTCTGTGCTCCCAGCAGGTCTTTTTGGTCCTCAAGAACTTAATTTGACTAGAGCAACACAGAGAAGAAGTGAAGACTATTATAATTTTTCCCACTACCAGGCAGTTGCTTGGTGCCGCTGCTGAGCCGTGTGCTGAATATGTCCTTGGAATTGCTGCAGAGCCATGCTCTCTCCTGCAGGATGCCCAGCACAGGGCAGTATGTATTGCCAGTGTGAGACACAGCCCTGCTCCTTGGCCCAAATGGCAACAAGGCAGGTCTCAATGCTCCTCTGAAGACAACCTTTTTGATGCTGAGGCACCTTATAGGAGCACGCTCTGGAGTCCCACCATCCCTGTGCTTACGCTGTAGGATGCATGCAGATATACCAGAAGGTCCAACAACTGCAGGAGGCTGCCCAAGTACATCCTCCAGTCTCACTCCAATGCCACCATGGAAGAAAAACAGTGGCCAGGACACCAGCTTTGGCTGGATCTAGCCCTTGAACCCCAATGCATGGCCGCACCCGTTCCACTTCGTCCCTAGTTTGAGAGATGGTATTTTTTAGCTGAAGCTCAAGTGACCCATGAACCCGGAGTCCTGCATCCCACAGCCATGCTGCAGTGCAGCAGCAGCATGAGGTCAGCTTCCCCCAGCCAAGGAGCCAGCCCGGGCACCCCTTCATTCTGTGGCAGTGTGGATTAATTTGACACTGCGACAGGAATAGATGTACAGCTTTCTTAAGCATTCATCAACCTTATAAAGGTTAATTCATTAGCCTTTCTGCTCCAGAAACAAGTTCTGCCTTCATTTACACCTCTGCAGGTTCACTGGCTCAGAGGAGGTTTCAGAGATGTAACCTGGACAAATTTTATCAATGAATTCAAATCTTGAGCTAAATCAGGAGGAGGAGCGGATTTACCCTAATCCCCTCCAAACACACATCAGTATCACCTGCCAGCTCAGCAGGATTTAATCTCTTCTTAATCTCTCCAAAACAGCGGAGGATATGGGGAGAGGTTGGGCACACAGCAATGGTGGACCTCTCTCTCTCTTTTTTTTTAAATAATTCTGGCTGCCAAACCACATATGGAGCAGCACTTGGAAACTCATTAAGATCTTCGCTATTATCACTTTCCATTAAACAACCTGGACACGAGACAGCGTGCACACTTCAGAGGAGGGCCCACGCTATTTGGCATGGGAGGAGGGGTGCCCATCCAGCAGCCTCTGCAGGAACACTGTTTCCATGAAGATGCTGCAAGAGCTTGAATCCCATCGGCCGGCTGGTGGCAAGCACAGGGACCGCAGAGACGGGCCCTGGCCCGTGGGTGGTGATGGGGCAGAGATGCAGCAAGCCGCTTTTTGGGGCTAGCATGGAACCACACACGGAGCATCCAACAATGCTGCTGCAAAGCCAACAGCAGAAACATAGCCCCTGGTGCCAAAAAAGCAGCTTTGCTCTGCAGGTACCATGCTCTACAACCAGCTTAAATCCCAGCCCTTGAGTGACTTACAGGGTGTTTCCATGCCTCCCACTAAAACTACCAGCGACAACGGCAATACTGGCCCAGATGGCTGTGGATGCCGTGACCAGTGGCATCCCACCCCCGCTGGCTGCTGAGCCAAGGGGACCCCCAGCACAACGTGCCCGGCGGCAGCAGAGTCAGCGTGGGGGCGAATACGATCCAGCGTGTTTAGGAGCGCCCGGATTAGAGCGTTAGCGTGTGATTCTAGGTTTACATAACACCACCAAACGATTTTGGCAGGAACAATTGGTATTAGCAAGGAAAACGAAGCATCAGGAACAGCCGACAGAGTAAAGGGACACCTCTCGCAGCAGCCCCCAGGCTACAAAGAAAATAAATAAGAAATGCGACAGAAGCAACACTTGGACAACAGGGAGGAAGAGGGGAAACCTCCGCGAAGGGAAACAAAACCTGAATCGCAGCTAAGATGAGCAGGGAATTAAGCTTTCCTTGTTCACCTCCTTCCCATCCCCGCTGGACTAAGCTTTCTGCTTTCTGAAGGCGCTCCAGTCAAGCCTGTGCCACTCCACCACCACAAAGGGAAAGCCGCCTCGCGCAGGGCTCCAAGCTGTGAGGTCCGAGCAGCTCCTGCCGAGCTGCCTCCAGCCCCGGGATGCTAATTGCAGAGCTCAGCGATGCCCGGGCAAGGGCCCAAGGCACTGATTGCCTTGGCTAACCAGCCCCGTGGTGCCTGGCTCCACCGACAGCGACCGGCGTTGTGCTGGGAAACATTCAATCACACAAACTTCACATGGTAATTCTGAAGCCAATTCAGCCTGGATGTTGCTGGGTAAGTAGTACAGGAGGTTGTGTTTATCCCCAAACAAATACAGCAGAAACCCCCAAGAAGGCTGGATCTGCCCCTTGGCCTCTCCAGAGGCTCCCAGCTCTGGCCAAAGGGATGAGGCCACCAGTTCCAGGTGGCCCAGATAACCCTCGTCCTGCTGTACGTGCCACACTGCCACCGGGAGCAACCGGGATGTGCACGCCCACATTCAGTGAGCAGGACGGCAACCACCAGCCCTGTCTTGCAGCATCTGAGGACCACCTTGGCACTCTGGCCCAGTGACCACAGCAGCTCCTCAGAAACCTCTGGGTCCTGCAGCCTTCCTGCCAGAACTGTGCTAAACGAGGAGGCAGCCTGGTCTTGGATCCATATTTTTTGCCAAGCAGAGGATCCTTTCCAAGCTGGCACCATCCCCATGCTCATGGCACGGTGACAGTGACACAAGCTAAAGCCCCAAATCCAGCAGCACACTCCTCCTTCCTCGGAGCTACCCAAGATTTCCAACTTGGGGGGCAAACGAGAAGCTCCATTTGAGCTTCAGAACATCATAAGACAATTCCACAAGACAAGAGGATGTTGAAGTCCACACTTCCCAGTTAACTAGGAGCAGAGCTTTACTGGAAATGGGAACTGCATCTATGGCTTCACATGCAGCTCATGGAGGACAGCTCTGGAGAGGAGGACTTAAAATGAATCAAACTTTGTCCAAATCAGAAACAAGTTTCCATTATAACCTTGGATTTGCCTGTTATATGAGCATCTTATTTTGATAATGACTATCGCAGCTTTACATTTAGATCCTGCCTATATTCCCTGAAATTCAGTACTCACTCTCTGCCCTGGGAGCTTACAGAGGACCCAACAGTTACACCTGAAATGGGGCACGTTCTTCTCTACCATAGAGGTTTAGCGTGCAGCACCTCACGCTCGGGAAGTTAGTCCTTAGATACTACTGACATCAAAATGAAAACAGGCTTTTGTCTCAGCTGGACGTGGCAGGGATATTGCAAAGGGACTTAGTGTGACTCTGGCACAGCCTCGGAGCCGGGACATCCCCTGCGTGGGGTGGCATCATGCCAGGCAAGGCACAGGGAGGTGCAAGAGCAGCAGAAGCAGATGATAATTTTATACGAGTTTCCAGCTCTTCACTAATTTCACCCCAAACTTGCACACTGTGACCTTTCCAGCCAAATAAATAAATAAATAAATAAATGAAACCCTGCTCTCTAACAGGAACAGCAATACATGCAGAGAGAGGATGCCGGAGCCAGCTCTGGAGCCTGCAATCTGGATCCCTGCTCCTACAGGACGTGTTGCTAAATCTCAGTCAATACCACGTGTTTTCCAAGGAACGAGGCATTTCACATTTTATTAATTCTAACTAAAGCCCTTTTTATTACAAACTTCCTATTTAGCATTTGATTGCAGCCGTCACCACCGAGACTCTTACTGTATCGGAGCAGAAAATCCATGGCTCGCCGTTGGTGCGGAGTTGATATTTTTCTCTCCCACCATCTCAATCCCAGAAGGTGCTACTGGAGTTGCTGTAAATACCCTTCCGGAGGTCCCTTCCACCCCATGCTGGTTTATGATTTTAAGCATGTGCTTGTTTCATTTGGCTCTCATGCAGATTTGGTACCCCACTTCCACAGAAGTTACACCTTGTTATTCCCACCAGGGTCCGGCCTCCGCCAAAAGGAGGTCACCACATGCCAGCCACCTCACTTAAAGGGCTGCAAGTCTATAAAGCTAAAAAGACCATTTTGTTAATATTTTTCCCCTTTTCAAATCCCAGCTCTGAAGCAGAAAAACTGATATAATATAGTTTTCATAAAACCTGCACTCTGGTCTGCTTTCAATCCAACAGTTAAATACTCCGCACGTCCAGTTTGGCACAGCCACGACAGAACTATCTGGTTTGCAAACAGACGGCCACCCACAATTAATTTGCCACCTTGACACAGAAATGCAGGTCATCAATTAATTAAGAAGTACATGCCACTAGTCCTCAGTTCACTTTATGACCTGCAGGCTTTCCTCTGAGGCAGACTCTTTATCTTCAGGGAGGGGGAAAAAAAATTATATATATAAAACTACCACCTAATAATGAAAACATGATTCTGGTTTTCTTGGCATCTAATAAATGTTGTTCTCGGCTTTAACAGATTTATCAGGTTTAAAACCACCGTGTCGCCAACATCCGTCTGCGGTAGCGGAGACCAGACTGTAATTCCAGTACAGGTTCCTAAATATACAGAGATTGAAGCCGGCCTGCCCTCACTGTCTGGCTGCAGGGTTAGATCCACCGCGCTCGCTGGAAGGCTTTTTTTCTGCTTTCAAGAGCTGTTTGATCTTCAATCAACAATGCTTATCAGCGGTTAAGTCTGCCAGCCATTCCCAAAAGTTTGATATTTTTAACAGCACATTCTTCTTCTCCTCTGAATGCTATTTAGAGGCAAGATAACACATCGGGGAGGGGGGGAAAAGTTGCCTCCCTGGGTTGAACACAGACAAACAGAGCAGGATCCAACCAGGAGGAACACACATTTCCCAGGGCTATAACAAGCCCCGGCTTCTGTGGTTCATGTTCCCCCCCTCCCCCAGTATTTCTGCTTTTTCTTCTTCAGATGCCATCCAAAGGCTTTTTTGCGCCCATTGCACAAGCTGGGACAAACCAAGATAATTCAATTCAATGTTTCCATACAAAACTTCCTCTAAAGTTTCCCTAGATTTAATTTTCACACTGACAAAGTTTCTTTCCTCTTCACTAAGGACTCCGGGGCACATTGCCCTTCTTCTGACACTAGGGACTAGAAAACTCATTCCCTAAAAATACATCCTTCTGCCACGGCAGGCATGCTGTGCTGAGATCGCTCAGTACATAAAACCCCACCATTCAAAGAAGCACCCATGAAAAAATGAGAAAGGTGGAATGGATCTAAACTGTTATTTTTTTGACAGCAGAAAAAAAAAAACAACTTTATTTTAGGGTTCAGTAACTGTTAAGCAATGAAACAAGAAGTCTTTTAATTCAGAGCTAGCAAGGAGGATCAGCCAGGGGCACCCGAAGCCCACAAACACCTCTGTGGGTGCAGCAGTGCTGACCTCCAGCAGCCCCTGCTGTCCCCCCCACTGTCCCCGGTGCCCCAAAGGTCCCGGCGGCCCCGGCAGCACCCTCCCCACGGCGCAGAGGAAAGGTGATGGCAGCGGTGGAATCAAACAGCTCATCGCTGACCCAGAGATCGGCTTTTGGGGGAGAAAGGAGCTCAGCCTGCACCCCACTGGGAACCGGACCGAGGTCCACCAGCTCCCCACGCAGACAGCAGGCACCACGCGAGGCCAAGCTCTCCGTCACTGCCACTTGTCCTCCTTTGCAGTAAAAACTGTTGTATTTGAGGGTTTTCAAATGGCTTAACAACTCCTAATGAGCCGTACTGCTCTACCACCTTCCCAGGGAGAGGGAGGAGATGCTCGGGGGATAAAATGCTGGGTAAATCAGGCTGGAACGGTGAAACTCTTTCACATCAGAATAAGCATGAAGATCCATGTCTTTGGAAGAGAGAAGCCTTTTGGGGTGCCCTGTGTTCTGCTTGCACCACTCCAGGTACCTGGGTCTCCCACAGCGGATGCTCAGTGCTCAGGATGGCTCAAACCGTTCATTAAAATAACCACCAAATGCCTGGAGTACCCCCAAATGTCCTGCGGCATCTGGAGATGGAGACCTAGGCCAGTTCGCGCAGAGGATAAATGGCAGAGCCCTTATTTCCCAAGCCTGACCAGAGGCAAGTCCAGGCTCCACCCTGCCAGCAGAAGGAGATGAAGAGGAAGACGATGGTTTTCACTAAAGCCAAGAGGAGAGGAGGAGTGCGGTGTGCAGGCAGACAGCCGGGGAGAAAGGGGATGGAGCCTCCCCGAGTCCAGACGGGAATGGAAACTCTGAGTCATCGGTAGGTTTTGTGGGAGGGAAAACCTGCTAATGCGATCCAGCTAATCCAATAAAAAAAGCGCTCCTCACCGTCGCCGAGGTGGAATAGGATCCAGGGGCACAGGCAGCCCAGTCCCAGGGGAAAATACAGCCTGGGTGACAGAGAGGATGGCGACATGTCACCGGGGCGAGGGTGGCACATGCCAGCACGCCCAGCGCTCGCTCCTCCATCTCCCACGGTGCTGGGGCCGCCCCAGCCTTCCTCCGCAGGGCTGGCGGCTCCACGGCGGGGAAGCAACGATGCACATTGGGAGGAGGGAGGAAAGGCTCCAGGCAGAGCCATGTTAAGTTTTACCCATCCACCCAGCTTGGGAATAGGGCCCCATAGCGCTGCCCCCCTTGTCTAGTTCCTGCTAGGTTATGAGATCCTTAGAAACACAGGAAAAAAAAAAAAATGCACCATGAGAGCAAGAGGCTGGGTCCTTAAACAAACAGAAAAAAAATTAAAATATCTACACTTTAAACACACACAATCCAGGCTCCTGTGTCCAGGCAATTAGGCAATTAGGGGTCAAGAAACTGCCTCAGACCAAGAGCCACCCGATTTCTGCAGATAAGGTTCCTCAGAAGCCACACGTGGCAACCGGCACGAACCGATGCTCAAATAATCTTCCCGTAATAACAACTACGGGTCCAGGGCCCTAATTCAACACTTACCTATCGGTTACATTTGCCACAGAGCTGAAGTGAAATCGCACAGTCGTCAGGAAGAGATTTAATTATATCTGCAGAGGTCAACCAATCTATGCAAAAGATTACGGTGGAAGAGAGATATTCTGTGGCATAATGCAAAGATTCCGCCTGCAGGCGACGCAGCAGCCAATGCCATTTTTCAAAGAAGAAATGGCATCCATCAGAACAAAACCACCAGAGGGAAACAATAGAAAGGGGGGGGGGATGTGCAGATGATTAAAATATTTAAATCTGGTCATATAAGTGCAAAACCAGGCAATTTAACACCGCTTTCAATTGCTTTTTTATAAAGTAAAAAAAAAAAAGGCTTGATTAGCACTTGTTTCAGTAAGTTTTGTTGGGAGATTTCTCCCCCCTGCAACTGAACTGTGCATCCCCAAGTACAAGCTTTAATTATATGAAAACGTGTGTGTAAAATCACTAAGGTGGAACATTATAGCTCAAGCCTCCAATTAGGAGTTAATGGTATCAAAGCTGGAATCACGCTAACTCTTTACCCCGACTTTAGAAACGCAGAGAAAGTGGTACACAACCGCCGCAGACAGAAGCCTCTCACTCGCTGGATGGAAAATCGTCAAGGAAAACACATTAGCAGCACAATATCTTATTTTTAATGTAGAGCTGTTAGGAAAACACAATTATATGCTTCATTTATACTGGAAGACATAACCCAACCTATGGTAAAAGCATTTAGAGCTCCTTTCGTAAAAAAAAAATCTACAACAGATGAGCACGAAGGTAATAGAGAAAAGCCATGCACCTCGAGGGGACAACGCTCCCCCAGCACAGCACGCTCCTGCGCGGCCGCTCCACACACAGGAGTCATAGAATCATGGAATGGTTTAGGTTGGAAAAGCCCTTTAAGCTCACCCAGCCCAACCATTCCCCTAACCCTGCCATCCCACCACTAAACCCCGGCCCTGAGCACCTCGTCTGCCCAGCTTTGAAATCCTTGCATCCAGCAGCAGAGAGATGCAAAGCGAAGGCAGAATGAAAACAGATTTTTCTTCAAACGCTGCAGAAAGACGATGGTGACGACAACCACCAGGAAAGGAGCAAAAAGCAGGGCCCCAAGAGAGCTCTGCAAGGGTTATGGGTGCTCGCCCCACGGCCCCGGAGCGAGCAGCAGCCTGGTGCTACGCAAGCTATAGGATGTTCCGCTCTGTCACAAGCAAAATACAATTTATCAACAGAATGTTTTCTCCCTTATGGATGCACAAACTGATCCTGGTGCCTGTTGCAAGCTCAGACGTACAGAGTAAGTCCAGCACCGTTCATGGATTTACCCTGTGGTTATGGTGGTGTAACACGCAATAGGCTTTGGGCCACTGATTTAGGGGACAATGTTTATAATTGATTTGAAGCATCATAAAGAAATTAGAGAAACTTGCAGAATTTTGATCCTGAATTTTGGTCTCTCGATGCCTCCTCTGCTACAGGGGCTTTCACGGGTCAGGCCCTTGGCAAGGTTATTCAGAAGCGGCCCTAACAAACATGTTGTTACATACAGGTCTTCAAAATATCTCCATTGTTCCCCAAACAACCAGATTAAAGCCTTCCCTCTGCGCACAGAGAGAGAACAACAACTTCTGTGAATGGATGGACATTCATTATTTAGCTCCCAATCCCTGACTTAAAGCCCAAGGCAAAATGGAGCTGCAGATGCTTTCCGCTGTGCAGCCCATCAAAGATTGCTCTGCAGAACCCAGGGTTGTCCCACTGAGTCGCTCAGACACTTTTCAGAGCAAGCCCTCGCCCATATTCAGGGCCTAAAAACCCCCACATGTGCAAATCAACAGGAGCTGCCTGCCAAATGAGAATAAAATGGGCCCCAAATTAAAAATTTGCCTGACTTTGTTCCCCATCCAAAATCCTCCATCTCCAAGGAAAGATTTACACTACTTCAGAACAGAGTTGGCTTAGAAAGTAGAAAGGAAAAGAATATATTTTATCTTCCAGAATGGCAAACCAGTTCTGGAACGATGAAAAAGGGACCGTGTTTATCACTGCAATGTACAATTTATGGTAAAAGACAAAACAAAACAGAATGTTCCACAGAAAGGCATTCGCTCCATCGACCCGGGCTCATACCAGCAGCTCAGATCCCATTTCTGAAGGGTTGTTAAAAGAAGAAGAGAGCATTGGTTGCAGATTAACACTCATCTCATGACTAGTAGATTTTAATTATCCATAATTTATGATGGTGTATTGGCAAAATAGTTTTTGCCAGTTTATCAGCCTGAAAGGCAAGGACACGGGGTGTGTTTGGAGATGCCACAGGGCCCAGTTAGAAAGATTTGGGGCAGGATTTGGTTGTGCTGTTGACTCCTACAGAAATGCTACAGAGTTAACGGGGCTTCCCAGCTCGTATCTCGCATTACTGCTGGAGCTTCCCAAGGCCCACGGGCACTCCCGGTGCCATCGCAGCAGCGTGCTTGCTCTGAAAGGATTCGGTATGCCCAGGCTGGGTCCTCCTCCTCCTCCCCATCAATCATTGCCCTAAGTGGAAATTAGGCATCGTGCTAACCAAGCCTGATCATCGATACACCAGAAGCAACTAAGAAGAATTTATATTCAAATTTCTTTCTGCGGGAAGAATGACGAGATGTTAATTCACTCCCCAAAGTTACCCCTCGGGAGAAGGGAGCAGGATTTTTCCTCGTGCACCATGGCACAGCATCGCCGCGTACGCTGCATGAAAGAGCGTGCGGTACCATGCTCAGGCAGGATGCCCGCCGCACACCCCCCTTGCAAAAGCAATATTGCCTGGGCTAAGAATGAAAAAAACCCCTCCTGTACTTTGTGGACCCACAGAATTTAAGATCCGTGAAGATCCTTCCACACTGGTATGTCAGACAGCATATTAGATCGTGTTGCTAAAGCTCTGCTAAGAGCAGGACGAGCCCTGTGTTACTGAACTGCACATTTTTTCCCCCCCAGTTTGCTTGTGAAACACAAATGCAAAGGGGGTCTTCCTAGAGTTTAAGTGGGAAAAATCCTCAAATTTTCATGAAGCAGCTGGGGGGATGTGAAAACCTCCCACCGCAGCCCGACGATCCCCTTACGTGGTGCAGGAAAGCGCTGCCTCGCCCCCGTTACACCATCACAACACCCCGGCAGCAGCGAGACACCGTGAAAGCTCCGCTTCCCCGGCAAGGAGCAGGAGCGGGGTCTGCAGCAGGTACCGGTGTCACAGGAAAAAGGCTAGAGGGGACAGAAAAGGGGGCTTTAGACCCAGATTTAAAAGAGGAATCTGAAACAGAGATAAGGTGCTCCCTTCGTCAGGGCTTGGGTGGCCAGTGACAGAAACAGTGTCAGAGTCTGCGTGAGGGCTCCTTGCAGAGATGGTGCCGCTTTCAGCTGAACCCCCCCAGTCCCTCGCGGCTGCTGTGCAGGCACAACCTAATGCACAAGTGGTGCTGCTGCTGCGCAGTCGCGATGGTGGAGCAGGTCCTGGATGCAGCCCATGGGAAGGAGGCAAGAGGCTAGCACCCCAGCGTGGGAAACGCTCGCTGCAGCACACCCGTAGGGAGGAGGCTTTCAGGTGGCTCTGGGAAGGTGTCACTCCTTATTGCCCCTGCACCTTGGGCCGAGCCCAGTGCAACCCTAAAAATCCTGCCAAGAAGCATCCGACCTCCAGGCTGTGAGCAGAACCCTCACGGGCACCGGGAAGTTTGGGGTTGGCTCCTCTTCCCACCTGCAAGCTGCTTCGTACAAGGTGACACGCGATGGGGACTGGTTTTGGAGAGGAACCCTTTTTCCCCTACTCCCATGCCACCAGCATGCCCAGTGCCTAAAAACTCCTTAGAGAATGCAGCCAGTGGAGGTCAAGGCTCTGTCTCACCCTGCCTTCCGGGGCACAGGGGACCCCATTCTCCACCCATGGGTGTCCAGCCATTCGCCACCCCACTGGTCTCTCCAGGTGGCCAGCCAGAGGAAAAACAGGGATGCTCCTGAAGCAGTTAAAGAAAGGGGGCAAATGCCCCCCTTCTGGGGAGGCCCCAGCTGAACACATGCTCCCCATTTCATCATCCCTCTAAACATCCCTTGTCCTTTTAAACATGGAAATGCTCATACCCAGTAAGCACCTCTGGAACAGCAAAGAGAAACTGTGGCTCACTGCAGCACGCAGGGGCAATTGGAGACCTCACGGTAACGATATCATGTCCAGTAAGTGCACAAAACAATTACATTAACATTTCAGGATGCTTGGGGCTAAAGCACATCTCCCTGGCAAGCTCGGTGGCGATGGGCATGCGGGCAGGGCTCTGCCGTGCTCTCGGTGAGTTATTTATACACAGTGACACTGCACGCTCCTTCCCGGCTTCTCTGCCTCCCCCCTAAATAAATAAACAAACAAAGCAGCCCTTTGGGAGGAAAAAAAGCCAAACCTGAACAGAACAAGCCCTTTAAATCAAAGCCCCTCCAGCAACTCAGGGAAGCAGGAAGACAGCGAAGAGCCCGTAAAGCGCTCCTTGCCCAGGTCCTTCCTAGAGCTGGATTTCATCCGGGATACCTGCATGTGATAGCGGAAGAACTTCTGATACTTCCACTCCGCCCTACCCTACTCTGTATCTTTTTAAAGTGTAAATGTTTTGAGGCAGACACTGTCTTAGCCAAGCTCTGGGCTGAGCCACCAGCACTGGACAGGAGCCATGGGGTCAGGACTGGGGTGAGGTTTTGGAGTTTCCCAGAGGGTCTCACGTGGCTCTGGGGAAGCAGGGGTGCTCAGGCAGCGCTCTCCGTAGAGGGCACAAGGTAACAGCATGCTGGTGGATCCTCAGCTGTACCCACCCTGCGCCAGCTGGAGAAGTCCTCCAAAGCAAAGTCTGCAAAGGCAGCAGGCAACACCACTGCCCACGCCGTGCCAGCCCATGCTTTGATGCTGAAGTTACAACCGTTATACCTGCCTTCGGCCGGGAAACCAAAGTCAACCCGTTTCATCTCTGGCTTCGTTCCAGCAGCCTCATCCCACAGACAAACGTGCGCCGCTGTGCATAAACCAATGATATTTGATAACTCAGAAAAGAAAAGGAGAATTAAAAAAAAAGCACCCTGAATAGCAGAAAAGGGTAAGTCACTTCCTTTCTTCCTCCTGCTGCCTCAGGCTCCTCCGTAGCAGTGACAACAGCAGCATCTGGTGGCAGTGGTCAGCACCTGGGGTGCTCCTTGCCAGCGTCCCATCCACCCTGGCCAGCACCAGCGCCCGACGCACCCACTCGTTCGTGCAGCTGGAGCCCCAGAAAAGGCGACGTCCTCCGGCCTCCTTGTTTGCAGCACCATGCGCCAGCGAGGACCCACGGATCAGTTGCGACCGCCTAATCCGGGACTAATCTCAGGGATTCAGGCCACGGAGGAGCTGACGACGTGGGGCCCCGCGCCCCCCAGGGCTCAGGCAGGCACTGCTGGGGGGATGCCGGGACCGCGCAGCCCCACGGCAACGGCCCGCAGCGCTGCGCACACGACTACGAGCACCAGCTCCTGCACGGAAAGCTGGAAAGCAAACTAAATCGCATCCCCACCTAACAACTTCGTGGTAAAATAGAGTTCCTAAAGCCAGCAGGATCCAGGGGTGCCGCAGTTCCCAGTGGCACACGCTCGCACGATCCCAGACTTTCAGCTTTTGCACGCTTTATTGGCTGACGTTTGAGCGGCACGGATGACCTGCTGCCAGGTGACCCATCTCTTGTTAGTATTTCAAGAGCATATTTAGCATTTTGAGAGGAACAGCAACAGTAATAAAAGTTTGAAACTAGCAGTACATAAATGCAGAAAAAAACAATTTCAGTTGTTTCTCTTCAGCATAATCAGGCATCATGAAATAAATGAGAACTACCAGGTTTGCTACAACTTAGCAGAGAGAGATAAATAACCCAAATGACAGAGAACAGTTAAATACCTATATTGATACGCAAGCCACACAGCTTTCCCCCTGCTTGCTCCTAAAGAATTTAGTCCCGAAGTATCACAACAGCGAGATGAGCCGAGGGCATCCTGAGCTGCGGTCCCAGCGCAGGAGAGCATTTTCTCCCCGCATTTACGCTTTCCAACGCTGTTACCCAAATTTGGCCCAGGAGGACACAGCCAGGGTCATGCCTCAGGGCTTATCGTGGCGATCCTTCCTCGCTCCAAAGGGGTCTGCTTCCTCCGGCTTTGCTGCTGAAACACCAGCACTATTCACCTACGCGCCAGGAAGGCGATACCTGCGGAGAACTCTCCAGCCCCAGAGTACGAAGGTGATACTCGCGGAGAACTCTCTAGCCCCAAAGTACGACGGTGATCTACTCGCGGAGAACTCCTTATCCCTGAACACAGCATCTATCCCCTTCCCTCCGTCTTCTCTCGGATGAAGGATATTTCCTGCAGCACCGCCGGCACTCTCCGATATCCCCCTGCGGATCCCTCTCCCGTGAGGAGAGGGTGCTTTGCCTTGCGGCCGCAGGGAGCGAGGAGGGCGCGGGGGCCGTGCCGGGGGTGCGGGGAGCACAGAGGCCAAACTCGGGGCTGAGCACCCCGCTTCGCAGGCGGGGGGAATCGGGGGGCGCGGGGCAGAGCCGGAGCCCCCGCTCGGGAGGCGCCAGCGACCCCAGCCCAGCGGCTCCGCAGCCTTGCGAAGAAAGCGCAAACCCGCACGGCGAGCAGCAGCAACAACAACAACAACAACAACAACAACAACAACAACCACCACCAAAGTGCCCGGCAGCGACCACGACAGCAACACCCCCACGTACACCGCTTCGGGCCGAACGCTCCCGCGGGGAAAGCACCGAGCCAAGGCCACCGCTCGGGATGGGGACGGGGGCAGCCGGCCCAAAGAGCCACGCTCCCCCCGCGGCGCTTTCCCCCCCGGCCGCGGCCGCTCCCCGCCGAGCAGCGCCCCGGGCCCGGGCTCCTCCCGCCCCGCGGCTCCGCTCGCCCCGGCGCCGGGGTGGCCCCGGGACCCGACGGCTCCCCCCGCGCCGCTCCCAGGCCCTTTCCCAAATTCCCTCCCTCAGGAGCCGGGCGCCGCCGGCACTTTCCTCCCTCCCTCCCGCCGCGGAGAAGTTGCGGGACGCGCCGAGCGAAGCCGCCCGGGCAGCCCCGCCGGGCACCGCTGCCGCCCGCCCGTCGCCGCCGCCCCGGTACCTTGTTGCAGTGATAATAATCCAGCGGCCCGAGGCACGGGGGGTCGGCGCCGGGCAGGGAGCCCACGGCGGTGGGGGCGGAGGGGTAAAACCTAACGTCCATGCCGGGGCTGCGGGCGGCGGCAGGCGGGGGCTCCAGCGGGCATGGACCCGGCTGCGGCGGCGGCGGTGCCTCTGGCGCGGGGGGCGGGGAGAGGGCGGGCGGCGGCGGCGGCGGGGGGGCGGGCGGCGGCCCCCGGCCCGCCCCGCTCCGCGCCGCCCCGCGCCGGGGCCGCTATTGTTCGCGGCGGGGCCGGGCGGCCCCCCCCGGCGGCCGGCCCCCCCCCCCCCCCCCCGCCCCACCGGCGGCACCAGCGGGCGCTGGGCACCTCGGGGCAGCGGGGCCGGAGCGTGTTCTCCCCTCCCTGGGGCGCCTGGTCAGGGCCGCCCGCCCCTGCCCCATCCCCCGGCCTGGGGCGGGCAGGGCTGCAACGGCACCGGGGAGCGGCGACCCTGGGTGCGACGCCGGTTCCCGCTCGCTGGCGGT